>VZTO01025887.1:0-50337 GCA_013400615.1 Syrrhaptes paradoxus
TGGTCTTCAAACTGTCTTGCATGATATCCTTTCAAAATCTGCAACAATTGTGAAAAAGAAACAAATAACCCACTTTGCTATGAATACATTTTGCAAGAATACATTTATTTAAACTAAGTCATCACTACTGCCTGCAGGACGAAACTGGCTGTTTTCAAAGTACTCTATTATTTCAGAGTTTCCCACTGCTATGAATGAACTTTTTGTTATCATTTAATAAAACGTGACGTTTAACCGAGACTGGAGATTTGCCCATTGCACCTTCACCATGACCACAGGCCACCTCACTCAAGAAGCAGCTATCGTGCAAATACAACTAATAATTTATATAATGCAGTTTGGTATTTATTTTCTCAATTACTGTTAAAAGTAAGTGCAGATTTTTTTGGACTGCATATAAAAACCTGCAAATAACCAAAGCATGCTGATGACACAAAGAATAATGCAATTTTTGTTAGATTCAAGGCTACCTGACTGTATAACTGCAGCTATTATACACTAGCGTATCTCAACCTTTCCACATATGGAAGAATAGGAAAAAAAAGTTAAAAATGGAAATATTTATTCTCAAAAAGTTATTTTTGAAGGATTACAAACATCACTTTTTTCTGTACCTTGCTTACCTTTCTGATTACTCTTTCTTATTCAACGTTGGCCAGCAAGTACGTCAGCTAGCTAAGCCTAAGCAGCCAGGCAGGAATGAAAACGTGAAGAGCCCAGGGGGTCTCACGGCCTCTCTGCCTCTGATAGATCCACAAGACAGGTCAAGCAAGAGGAGGTTAGGGAAGTGACTGCGCTGAAAATTTCTACCCTTTGAATTTCAATCGGCAGCTGAGGAAAAAAGCACCCAGAGCTGAAGAACTAGTTTACATGAGTTACCTCCTTCCAAGAAGCTTTACTACCTCCAGCCAAAGCAGTTGTTTGGTTCTTTGTTTTTAATTCTCTAAAATACCACCCTTTCCCTCCTGCACAGAAAAGCAGAAGCACAAACATAAAATTAGGATCTATTCTGTAATGAAGGACAAAAAAGAACATCCAGGTCAAATAATTTTCCGGATCAAACTCTAGCTGAATACTTTTGGGTCTGTTGTAAGTGCTGCAGTAAATACTGAAGTTAAGACAAAGGGCAATAAACCCCCATTCGTCATGTCAAACTTGGGGCTGGATGGAATCAAAGAGGTGCCACACCTCCCAGATATCACCGTTAGACTTATTTTGCCTGTTTATTCCAACAGCACAGATAGGTCGAGACATGAGAATTAATACGTAAGTGATATGAACCGGTTCTGGTTCTATATAATGATCTTTTAATAGAGATTTGCAACTAAAACTAGACCAATTCTGAACAGTTATTTGGCTTTTCAGGCTGTTTCTGTGCTGTACGACGTTGACCATGCCATCTGCGCAACACACTTCTGGCCAGAGATGATTCAAAGATTGTTTCTACAGCACTTTGGATTTTGCCAGCATGAATTTGTTACTTACTGAATTCAGCACATCTGAATTTACTGCTCTGCGACAGCATTTTATAATCACTTTATCCTACTTTTTAAAACTCATCACAGCCACAACAAAGGCTGTTGCCCAACCTCCTAAAAACAGACTGATCGTTTTCCCAACTATTTAGTAAATGTTAACTATGCTATAAATACGAATCGTGTTTATACTTTGTGAAAGATTCACTGCTGTCAGAGTTCTCCAGCTGAGTTAGAGCTGAAATATGCTATTAACTCCCACCACGAACACAGCTAAAAGAGAGGCCAAAAATGCTTTCTCTGGGATAAGATACCAGATCTGCTACTGCTGTCATGAAACCGGGGTCATGTAAACTAAACATCCTTGTAACTTCTTTTGGAAAGCACAGAAGTCTCTCAAACTGTAAATATTTAAAAATAAAATTAGACTCATAAGAGATAGGTCTAAGATGCGTAAAACTTACCCAAAGATATTAATCTCAGGCAACATTTAAAAGCTATTATCCATAAAATAATTTATGCCATACGCCTTAAAACTGAAAATAAAAGAATGATTTCCCCTCTTTCTATAATCAGAAGTGGCACATTCAAATAACATACCAAATGCTATGTCCAAGCTGATTGCTCACCAGTTTGGAAACTCCTCAGTTCATATGGAAATAAAACATCAACGGCAGAAAAAAAGGTGCCGATAGAATGGAGAAAGCTGTGCTTCCTAATGTTAAACAGACTACCTCCATGGAACAAAAAGGCACCGTCTCCTCCAAGGAAGAAGTATAAAACAACAGAATCGCTTAATGAAAGTACGAGGGTATTAACTGGATGGGACTTATTCTCACTTTTTTCAATCTATTATTGCTCATTTTAAAATCATCAGTCTTCCTTAATTACTGCCTGCAAAGATCATATCAGACAATATTTTAAAAATTATTTAAAGAATATGGTTAGGTGCTTTTGGTAAGTATGGTACAAAATTCAGTATGCTTCCTGAGGTTCAGGGGTTCCTGTAGGAAATCAATGATGTATTCTCTGAGTCATATTTTGCCTTCTTGCTACTAATTTCACCTCTTTTCTTTACACGTATCCAGTGCTTATACTAGGTACACAGGGGTATCAGTGAAGAAACTGACTTTTAATTAGGAATTCCGAGTGCAGCCCAGATTCACACTCACCCTTTGTTACACCATGCCAGATACAACTGGAATTTCTACTCTTCTGACCAAGACTCACAGTAACAGAATACCCACAAATCAGTCCAAGACACAACTTATTTTCTATCCATTCTGCGTCACCTTTGAATCAGTTGCTAGTCTGAATGGCCCAGATCTAATTCTCCTTTTTTTGTTTTGCATTCTTGGACAGATATTGCAAAAAAAGAGAGCAGAACTGGTGATAAGAAGGTGCTGTGAATTCTCTCCAGAACAGCTGGATGACATTTATCTGTGTTGCTGGGACTCCTTGCCTCTTCCATCCAGGCAACAAAAAAGCTCTTCCACGGCAGATCTTGTGATGGAGAGCTGCACAGATCAAACCGTGGTGCTGAAGAACGAGTTCAGAGAAGGCAGTAGTCCCACAGCATCCTTCTGCTGGCAAAATACCGTATTTTCCACCAGAAAGAGATGTGATATTTACTGCTTGTCAACCGAACAGCACCTTCCCTCTGCAGCTGTAACCTCCTCCAGCAAGATACACAAGTGCAAGGATCAGAGTCAACGACAACGCTGCTAAAATGCCTGGAGGAAAAGAGGATGAAGGCATGGTCTCCACAGGGGCGAGGAGTGCCCAGATCCACCAGCAGATATCCGGGATCTCTTGCCTCGCTTCTCCTGGTCGCAGCTCCCTTCCCCCCCTGGCTCCGACTCAAACCCTTCTCTCTTGATCTGCTCCCCTCCCCCTGAGATTTGCCTTTGAATTATGCAAGCTTTGCACTCCCCAGGGTTTATCTGCCAAAAGGTAGCATGTGGCCCATGGTTTGCATTTTAGTTTCAAATTTTCTATTACAGCAGTCAGATCCTTTCAAAATACTTTACTTCCTTTATTCCCATAGGCAGAAAGAATGGCAGGAAAAAATTGTTCACAGCAGTACGAGAGGATGTAAAAGTTCTACATTTTCAGTTAAAAAAAAAAAAAAAGAAAGTTGGAATATGGTTTTAATCAAGTAGTTTTCCTTCCTAGACGAGTGCTTCCTTCTTGTAATATATATAACCTGACTGCCTATAAAAATAAAGGTGCCAGTTGGAGCCATTTAGGAGACCTAAGGAAATTCTGCATTAACCTGAACTCCTCCACTCCTCAGTTCCTTCCACCATCATTCTGTGTGTGGCCTCTGCTGATGCGCTGGGTCACATAATATCCATACACAGATCTGTGAAGATACTTCAGGAACACGTGCATCGGAGGCTTCTCGTCACTGATGTGGTCCAGGCTCAGCACAGACCAGCGAGGTGGAGAAACTGCCATGGTTTAAGCACACACTATTATTTCCATATGACACCTAAGCCTTAGTAACTTGCAAATCTTGGGAGTATACAGAAGCTTCTCCTTGTTTTAGGTTTGCAAATAAAAATATATTTTCTCCTACAACTGTCAAGATTTAAACACCCAATCCCTGAATATTATTGAGAACGCTGAAAGCATCCTTTTTGAAACCAAGGAATCCATAGTAAAAGTTCCAGTTTAATCGCTGCCTAATAAACAGATACTAAATCTCTGGTGTCATGCCTGCCTAAAAATACACTTAATTGTCCAGATCAGAAACTCATTTGGCCTCTAACCAGGAATTTGGTGGAGAAAAGAAGAAATATTTTCTGGCAAGCTGACTGAAGGAGAAAAATAAATGCTGATTGAAGCTGCTCGGCAGTACAGAACGTTAGCGCAGGTCCTCAGGGAGATGGATTAGTAAGCAGGAAGAAGGTGAGGCTGTCAAAGGTGCATGATAAATTCATTTAGCACACAGATATAGAATGATTATGCACATAGATATACACACAACCAGGTTTTTTATGACTTTCATCTCTACTCATAAGGAAAAACAGAATAACTCACCATTGGTGATGAAACTCATCAAATCTCTGCACTGTCAATATTGTATCAGGGTTGATCATGTGTACCACTTGAAATTACATATACACGTGTATATAATGCAAAAATATCCTTTACAAAATACATGTCAATGGCAAGGGAGACCTAACTACACACCAATCTTTTTACTGTTCTACTGACTTGCATAACAACAGTGAATAAAGATATTCCACTGGACCAATCTTAAAGTAACACAGAATGGAAGTGCTACAAGACACCATCCATTCTGCTGCCTGCATTCATCGGGACGGATTTCTGGCACCATCAGCGGTGTTTCGAAATTCTGCTGCTGCTGAGCTACTCCATTATTACGAACCCAACAACACTGAGATTCTCCCTCTCCTGTGTTCATTTTTATATGCCACGCAGTCCAGGCACTACAGAACAACTTAAAAAATAAGATATAGTGAAGTACAACAAAAAACATGGCAGATTTAAAAGATTTGGTAACAAAATAGATTAATTTATTTACATAAGAACAAAATGAATGCCCCTCTGAGATGACCCACACTCCTGGACAGATTTGTAACTTCCCTGGTCTTAAATTACTTTTTTTCAGGCTACGAAGGAAGAAGAACAGATCACGGTTAAACTGATAATAGAACTGTTCTGGAAAAATCTAAAACTACATAAAAATTCTGTGTGTCAGACTGCTATTTTGATTAAGTATTACTTCAGTTATTAGTTGCATAAATGATGGTTCAATGATGGTTCCTTTAATCCCAGAATTGAGAAGAAAGCCTGAAGTGACATTAATGACACACAATGCCCAGCCTGTTTTTCAGCTCACACTTACACCTAGCAGTTCAAGAGTCTAATAAATATTCTTACGAGTATTTCCTTGTCAGTATAGAGCAGACAAACATTATCAACAAAATGCAAACACGACAGGGTGAAAAGCAACAATCCAGCACCCTCGGGGCAATAACGGTGTCAAACCCAGATGATGACATTTTTTCTTAAAAGCCAAGCGTCCCCCTATCTCATTTCTTATCTCAATTAAACATGTTTATTTGCAACATCAATATTTTAGTTCAAAATGGACAAAGCTACACTCTGTGGACTGACAGCAACCTGTATAATGACATCTATCCAAAAAGAGATGACTTTTGCTACTTGAGTCAGTCCCTGTGTACCCCCACATGCCCTGCACAGCCCCAAACTTTTCCACTGCACCCACCAGCCAGCCACAACCTACACGTTGCCATGACGGGACCTTCTGTTCAGAGGCTGCCAAGGTGCCCCAACGGATGGCCAGTATGTACGGAAAACATAGTATTATTTAAATAACCATTGCTTACTTCTCAGACCTGCTTTCAATAAGCAATAAACGACAAAACTTCAATTAGGATCAGCCTAGAATTCAACAGTGAACTTCAAACCTAGTATTTGTAAGCAGAAATGTCTTCATCCTTGTTTTCATTCAGTTCATACATATATTTCCTGAAGACATCCATCTAGTCATCCTTTTAAATAAAACTGTTGATAGAATTCATGGTACTTTGTTCTCAGGGACTCAGAATATTTTATAACAAAGTACCAGCCATATTTATTCTCTCAATATACTTGCAGCTATACTTGATACCAACGTATTGCACTGACTGAACAGAGAACATAAAACCAACCAAAAACCAGTTTTAATCATGCCACCCCAATTTTTTTTTTTTTCAACAGCTGTTTACAAAGAGGAAGGAGGGACAAGTCTTTAAGCCCCCAATATCCTAAGGGATACTTCAGTAAACAGATTTTTCAGAATGGTGCTGAGGCTGAGCGAGACTACGGATCTTTCCAATGCTTAATTGTTTACTTCTGCATATGAAAAATACAGCACAAGTTATTATTAATTTGGTAGCGAGCCAAGTAAAAATTAGGGAAGCTACAAAACTACAGTGTTTGATGTGTACTCCATATGCAGATTGCATTAAAAGAGAATTGTTAAAATTCAAAAGCACAAGCCAGATCAAGGTTGCTCTCTCTCTGCTCTACCATGAAGACCCAGTATTAGCAAACAAAATTACTCCCCTCAGCAACTGAAGCAATCCTGGAATATTTATTTTTATTGTGGCATCCAGTTTGTGTGAATCCAGGTGCAGAAAGCTTAAGAACAACTTGCATGCTTGTGCTCCTCATTTTGCATGCTGTGACGGCGGGTTCAGGCACCTTGCATTTGACTGGCCCGTCGCCAAACCACAAGAGAATGCAAAGATCTGAACGTTCGCCGCCAGCCTTGAACAACGTAGAGTCTTTACATTTCAATAACAAAGATTTTCCTTTCCTATATTTGAAGTACAAACTTACCTCTCTCAATACGGGATCCGTTATTGAACTTAAATTAACAGCTCCTTCGTAAGTCAAATAGTAGAACACGTTCAGGGACCTGACAGCCTCTGGCCCTTGCTGTTTGTAGCCAAAAATCAGATCAATCCACTGGTGCAGCTGGCAGGAAACAAACTCACTTTCCAATGCCTGTAAAAAAAACGCACACAAAATATATAAACTCGAGTTTGCCAGATAGTCATCACTTAGTAGCAGTAGAAATATTTTTTGAACGGTGTACAAAATTATCTTAACCAGCCTAAGTACAGAATTGATAGTGGTATTTTAGACATGCTACCCCCCCAAAAAAAAAAGGTCACAAGACTTTGATTTTTAAACTATAATAATGGGAATAAAAAAAAATCAGCAAGTAGAAAGCATTCATGCTGTTATGAACAAGCCGGCTACGTTTTTATGAACTCGCAAGATGAAACTGTGCTTTTTGTGTGATCTGTGCGGGGAATAATAACAGCACGATAATCCCATTCTGACACACAGATAGAAAACTGATAGATTTGGGGAAACTGAACTAACTAGGGATGCTGGGGTACAAATTATTAAACATGCTGGAATATCAACTTGTTACTACTTTTCTGCATTTCTTGTAGATATCTTCTATACAAATCTATACAGAAACAGGACCAGGCTGAATGAGCAAGCCAGTCTTCTGAAGATGTTATCCAGTTACAATCCGATCCCCGAGACAAAAGCATCCAAACAATAATGAATCTGTCTGTAACGGTATTAGATAGCACCAGTACACGAAACGATAATGTAAAAATCACTGTCACCTAAAGAGTTAATTGCTCTGGATGAAATCACTAGCAGGATTTGCTTCCTCTGTTTTATACAGAGGATTCAATATATTTCTTATGTGAATGAGCAGATGAAACAGCGTACCAAAGTCTGGTATTCTCTTCATCTAACAAAACTAATGGCATTCTCCTTGTAAAGGAAATTCCTAATTTTGAGCAGAGGAAGTGAAAATTAATCTGAAAACTGAGGAAATCACTCTGCAATTTGCACACAAAAATGATGGGTTTGTTTCATTAACCGGTGCCTGAAAACAACATTTAAATTGACACATAAAACCAGCAATTGTCTTAATTTGTGTGGTGCACTCCACACAAAAGCCCTAAATATGTTCAAATTAGAGCAAGCTGCTTGATTGTCACTGCAGTCTCATGTCATATTAATGCATGACAAACATTAAACCATACACTTAAATGGCAATTTATATCATTTAAATGTTTACTGCCACACCAGATCATCACTCATTTAAATGTGACTTTCTGACAGCTAATTTCAGTTAATTTTCCTCGATTCACTTAATTAGAACTTTCAATCAAGAAAAGACCTGTGCATATCTTCCACATTGTATCATTCTTTTTTTATTCTTATTTTTTAGGATTCCCAGCTACTGAACTGCTGAAAGCATTCTCTGAAATGAATTACCACGCAGTATAGTATCTCTCTGGAAGATCATATGGAAATACCTTACAAGACAAATGCTTAGACAGGATTTTTTCTTCCTTACTTTTTGCCATTTTTTTTTAAATTAAAAAAACCCCAATGCTTAGACACAGACATACAATTAAAACTATAAAAAACCACAAGCAGGCCAATTAAAAATTAATGATTTCAAAATTGTTTAATAAGATAAAACCAGTCAGGAGTCTCACGAGTGTCGATAATACTACAATGCGCAGCCATAAAATTCTACAGGGCTCAGCAAATGACAATGATAGGAATTAATTTTCTTGCTATTCTGCTAAAAAAAAAAAAATTAACCCTAGATTATACTTACTCTTATCATTACGACTTTTTAATGTCAGGAAAAAGAGTGTTAAGAACTTGGGACTTTATAAATACATGTATCTATGCAGTATGAGCAGACGTTGTTCATACTTTCCTTTTCCTCCAAAGCTAGATTTGTAATGGGTGATATTACCCTCGCAAAGCACTTGGACACGAATAACTAAAGGAATATCCCTCTGCAGTCTCCTCAGAATAACAGGTATAGAAATCTGACTTTTTCTTTAAAAATCAAAAGCTAAACGACACGTTTTGCCTTTTCATGGAACAGCTGGGAGCCATCCTGAATTTACTTCTCTTTTTCAAGTTCAAAATTCTTTTACACTTCTAATTTATACAGATTCAAAATTAGATAATTTTCTTTTATCTTTTTTTTTCCCCCCCACAACAGGCCATTTTAAATCTCCTTTTGTATTTGTCAAGTGACAAATACAAGGGCTAAACGAAAACTGACTGATACTCAGAACAGGGAAGGACAGACCGAATCCAGCACACAAATCCAAACGATAAAGAAGCTTGTGTGGTTCAGTTAAGCTCCTGGACGGAGGGAAGTGCTTATGCTACGACACCATCCATGGAGAAACAACAGTTAACAGACTGCATAATGATTAAAAAATAAAGATTTCCAAGGAATACAACACATTGCACCAGGCACTTTACAGCCACGCTGCTATATACTATTTGGGTTCTGGCACTGCTTAGGAAAAAAAAAAAATCTGAGATGAGAAAAAAAACCAATTTTCTTAACTATTCAGTTTTAAAAAGGAGGGTTTTTTTTTTTTTAAAAAAAGTGATTGTTAGCATTTATGTCTTGCAAAACTAAACCAGGGGTATCGAATGCAAAGCATTTAGGATTGCTTAAGCACCTAGGCCAGGCAGTGCTCATTAAGCTGCAGTTAAATACGGCACAGCACGCAGCGAGGGGATGCTCACATCCTTCCCGTGCTGCTCTTAAAGCAAACCAATCCATTGTTAGCGCTCCCACAGCACGCCCGGTACATCATTTACCCTGTGCTCCCAGGAAAAGGCGCAAAGCAAGAAGATCCTCTACAACGTCCAGCGTGCCACAGAAATCCTCAATCCTATTGAGTTATTGTAAAATAAATCAGTGCCTAATGCCCAATTGTTAGGGATCAAACAAGCCCATGCAAAGCCCGTCACGTGAAGCCACACACAAATTGTCAATTCTGTCCACGGGGACTCGTATTAACTTTGACAAACTGTCTTGGGGCTGATATCTGTTTCTTTAATGAGATCTATTAGGCAGAGACTGAAACACTTGAGATATGCTAAAAAGTACAGTATACAGATGTCAAACACAAACACCTATTAGTAACCTTCATGTCTCCGTTCCCAAGGTAGAAACGCTTCACACACATCAACAAATTGAAGCTTTCATCTTACAAGGAAATTTTAGTTTATTCATAAATATTTTTTCAAACGCACAATCTGATGTCACTGAATACATGCAATTCAGACTACTTCTTCAAGAACGTCTCTGAAACTCATTATTTTATGTGCCTCTTTTTCTGCCGTGTTTTCTAAAAGTAATGAACGGAGAATAATTTCCTGCTAGCCACCAAAGACTACCAGCCTAATACCGACGCAAATGATTTGGTAAAGCATGGTCAGAACAACAAAACCAAGCATCTAGCAGGTTAGAAAAGATTTTTCCTTTTTTCTAGCATAAATGCTCTAACCATCTATTATGATATATTTTTCCAAACAATATTATAACCTTGCAATCAAGATTTGTATCTTTAAAGTAACTACTATTGGCTTTTACCCCCTACTCTTCTTTCTGGTTTAGATTATGTAATGACATACAACACATGAAATGATGTCTATTAAAAATAAATATATACTGTGCTTGACATTGGGATGTTCCAATGCTGAAATTAGCTGAAAAGATTAAGCGTATTTCTTTTCAGCAGCACAGATTTTTATTCATAATCAAGCTATTCAGAAACATAAGACCAGGGACTTGCTTGCCTTATTTTTACACTGATTAAAGTAATCTTGAGGCACAGCATAAAGCACGCATGTAACTCTGATTTGAAAGACAGAAAAGAAGTCCAACCCATACAAAATGTGTTTCATATAGGTAAAATCAAAGTAGAAACTTTGACAAGAAACCAAAACTGTTTCTCATACTTGAATAATCTTTCCTATTCACTCAGTTAAAAAAAAATACCCCGGAATATACTACATCGGCAAGTAAGAAATTACAGCTCTCGAGTACAAATAATTGGCTATTACATTTAATGGGCTAAATATTTAGATTCCTCTTTGAAGTAAGGAATTTCCTTTGAAACACTTAAAATAATTGAGTCTCTTTTTTTTTATGTTCCATTTGAAAAATATTTAGGTACGAACAGAAAAAAAATGAATTAGGATCTCACACATTTTTAGCACAAACACAATTTCCATGTGAAAAATACTCTTCTTGAACACGCCAAAGCAGCCGCGTAACTGCCGGAGCAGGTAACTGCTTTAAACTACTGATGTATTCTGGCTTGGGCATATGTGTGCACGTACATTTAAAAAAACCCCAAACCCAACCAAAGCAAACAACTGCAATTCTGTTTGCATGTGCAGGCTTTCAGACACTGGCTGGTAATGCTGCCTGAACATTGATATACGACCTCGCTAAGTTACAATGAAGAAGGCTGGGGTTTTCAGCCTAATTAGAACTGTTTCAAATTTTCCTGCTCAATATATGATAGAAAGTCCTTTCAACTTTTTTTCTTTTTTTATTCTAGAGTTTCTTTCCACGTCAACTTTGTTCCAATCAAAATATGTTTTGAATTAAATGATTTTGATTCAATATGCGGATCGCATTTCACTTCCAAGATTTAAAGTCCAAAAAGGAAAAGTTTAGGCTGTTCAAACAAAGCAAAAGCGGCCACTTTGCGGAAAGCTAGTCACATTTACCAAGACTGACAAATTGTTTGTGTGCACCATTAGGTCTAGTTTCTGCAATAGTTGCCAGATTTCCTGTCCTCCTAATAACACATTAACTCTTCAAGTGCTGGCTTTATCTTGGAGCTTTCTCAGTAGCCGCTACTATTTAAAAGTAAATCACCAAACACACATTCACCAGCAACACTATTTGATCACACGGGTGGGCATCTGAGAAAAGAAGTAGTATAAAAAGCTATCACAAAGATACTGAATTCGAGCCTGCCTTGAAGACATCAGGAGAGGAAGAAGAGGACCGCAGCCGTACCGAGGAGAAAACTCCGAGTTCTGCCCGAGGTAACATAAATCTCCGAAGGACGGAACGGACAGCAAAACTGTTCACATGAGCAGTGTTCACATTGTTTCTAACTTGCTAAATAACACTTCCAAGCAGATTGTTACAGCAAACACATATAGTTTTATTTACTGTATTTTGCAATTTGTTTTAAACATTAAATACTTCAGAAAGTGAACAATTAATTTACAGCTTAAGTTATATGAACTATCTCATTTTTCCTTTTTTTTATGCGTTCCCTTTATTTTAAAATCCTGCCCAGAAGTGCACTGCCAATGTACTCTTCATTTCTGTTATAACCAAAGTTAGCATTTTATTTTATTTTTCTACTTGGGTACCAACAGAAGGATAAAGTAGAAAAAGAATTATAGAAAATATAATCTTAATAAAAAGATTTAACTCACGCTTTACACAAGAAGACTGATCTTACAGAACAAAGGATCCCAACAATCTGAGAAGAAGCTCGCATGTAGGAGACCTCTGGAAGATAAATTTCCCTTCCTCTGCTCCTCCTAATTCTCTGTATTTAATAATTAGGTACTAAGTAATGACATAAGAGAAAATTTGGGTAATGGTGTAACTTAATGAAAGAGAAATTTGTGGTAAGATATTCTGCATAAGCAACACGTAATCAAAGCAAAATATTTTTCAATCTAATGAATCAAACTCCTACCTGAATTTATGTTATTACCAAACCAAGAGTTAATTAGCAGCATGTTCAGGAAAAAATCCCAAGCATTTTTGCATCTTTTAGCGATTTCTGTATTCAGTCTACAACTGTGATTTTGTACTTGGACAAGTCAGACAGCTGTTACGTATTTTATAAAATGAAAGCTACATTTCCTTTGAAATTCGGCCTTAAACTCAGCTGAGATGTCTATCATTAGGTACCAGGAATAAAGACTTGAGGTGAGTATGAAAACTTGCCTTGGAGCATTCCTAGCTATTCTTTCACAAAGGGCAGTGATCACCTTCAAAAAAACTATTTCTTAGTATATCCATGATAATTTGCAAATTGGAGAGCAGTATTTTAAGGCAGAATTTCTACAATTTACCATGAACAGTATACAGATAAACAGACTACATGCTGCAGTTAAGTTTCAAAGTTTAGACATCTACCTTAGGTGCCAACATTTACACAGATGTTTCTCTTTACTCATGTGAGCAACTCCTCAGCCTTCAGAGCAGAACAACTTGGAAAGGTGAAGTGAAGCACCCTGGATTGCAGGATCTCCAAAATCTTAGAGACGACACAAGCATATGGCTGCTAGAACACTTGGAGAGCCAGACTTAAACACACAACATTCCAAAGATGGTACTACAGCGCAGAGAAACTGAAAACAGGTCAACAAGCCACTTCACTGAGCATGCACACTGGTACTCCATGGTTACTGAACTATAAATTCACGTGCTGGCCGACCTCACTTGTTCACATATTCCACCAGGCACGGCTGTGATAATATCACCTTCCCCACCGAAAAAAGAAGAGTGGGCAAAACCTGTCTCAGCCAACTGGTTCCAGAAATGAGCAGATACTTTCCAAAATGCATCCTAAGAATGGCCCCTTCCTAATTTGTTTGATTTCTTCTCAGCTAGAGGTAGATACAGAATTGTGATATGAACAAAATGAGGAGGACTTCATTAAATTCTCTGACATGAAAAATAATATAGAAAAGCCATAATTAATTACAGTTGTGGAATCAAACAAATGGCAATCATTACTCACAACCATGGTGATACTGGTGTATATGGCTTATGTTTGTCCTTCCCCAGGGACACACAGAAAATCTAACCACAACAGGTTAGACCATAACCATTTATCAATAGAAATATGGCTAAAAGCAAGTCTTTATAACACCAGGAGGTGTTGCTGATTTCTCCACTATTTCTACCTCCCCCCATCCTGCCCCTGCATGTTTTGTCCACATTTGAAACGTCTGCTACATTGTTAGAGGATCCTCTCCTCCAGAAGAGTCGGCAAAATCACGAGGCCAAGAAAGTGAATGCAACTCCCTTTTGAAAATCCTCCCACGCAGCACCAAAAGGAGGCAGGAAGCTCCCTCCTCCCTGAAATTCGGCAATTCCTCTCCCAGTTCCTCCAGCACTTGTTTGCATAAAAACCAACAGCCTGAATCTGGAACCTATTACCCATGGAAGCCCAGGCTGTTAACCACACAGCTGACAGTTGCCTCGGTCAAATTAGTTTAAATGAAGTTTTGCATTAAAAAAATAAAATACAAACACCAAAATCCCACAAGAGATGACTGGTATTCCACAAGGCAGTGTTGTGTACCGTCGGAGCTGGCAGGGAAGCTGTGCAACTGTGTTAGCATCCCACGCTGCCAAGCTCACAACTCTACCGCTAATGCAGCCATACCGCTTCCAACGCTTCAGCCAACACGCTCATTTCTAACCAAGGGACTTCTGCCTGGCATCTCGTGAGCCTCCTCAACATGATCATAGTTGCTTCCTGAAACACGCTACAAAGCTTTACACCATGTTGAATTTGCTTGCCTTTGAGGTTGAACAAGTTTTTTTCCCTGAAGCTAGAAACAGGCCAAGCTCTGAAATCCGAAAAAGTGTTATGACTGGAGTACGCCTACCTGGTGGTGGGGTTTTAGCTGACTTATTGCTAAAAGAACACATAGCTGGCTTAATTGTAATGTAATGTAGGGGGAAATGTAACGAATGCAGTGAAGGTCATCAGGTTTTAGAAAACACCTGAAACATGAACTGAACTTGAAAGATCAAAATGAAAAAAAAAAAAGGTTTATGTGAACATAGCCAAAACTACCTTTGAAACAGCTTTCCTGTCAAGTATTAGGCTGGACACTACAGATTTCCACCCCGTCTCATCATCAAATTAAAGTTTAAGCCTACACATCCTGTCTGATTAATGGCAGCACAATACACTTCAGACTGGGAGAAGCTCGTGATTTAATTTTTTTTACATCTAAAACTGTTCATACATTTCTTCCTCCTGCTTTACTCTGTAATCCCTAAAAGTCCACTGTTGCTTTATTTTTGCACTCTGTTTCAACAGCTTGCAGCATTTAAGCTGCGCTTTGATGTGTCAGTTGTATCTGCAATTCACAAGGACTGCAACGATCAACAAGTATCAGTGTGCATGTGAGAGGAGGCAGAAATGGCTGCAAACACATGGTCTTCAAATCACTGCAAAAAGCACAAGCAAACAGCTCAGAAGCACTGTGCAGACTAATCCAATCTGCCTTTGAAGCCAGTTCTGGGAAAAAATAATGTTCTAGAAAAATTTGTTGAAGATTAGGAAATAGTATGACAAAAGGTCAAGGAATTTAAAATTTAAAACAGTTTAGATGCAAGTCAGGCAGACAAGTCATTTCCATCTTGTCATTAGACTTGTCTGCTAATTCACAGACTAGGAAGCGTTCAAGAGCTTTCGGAGAACAGAAGATTTACAAAGGCAATTAGGGTACCACATCTGAATAAATCAGCTTAAAAAATAGGAAACAGCACTATATCCTCATGTGGCACAAATGTGTAACACACAAAAGGGCTAACTCACACAGCTCAGCACGGGATTTGCTTCCTTGCGATGACTACGAACAGTGAAGTCCTGACAGACCCTTTGCATGGCTGCTCAGGATGCCAACACAAGGTGTGCTTGGCAAGGCCACCAGGCTCCGTAAAGCTGGCGTTTAACTGGAACCACACAGCAGAATCATTATTGAACAACAGCAGGGAAAGGGAGAATTTGTGCATCAAGGGCATTATTAGCTTTACTTAAGAGAAAAACCAGATTTGTGGAAGATAGGATTTGGAAAATGAGCTGTTCTTTGCAAACCTGCCCAAACACAGCATGTTCTCATTTAACACATTGCTGGGGCATACTTGCTAAGCCAGCTACCAGGAAGCCTGGATCCAGACGAACTGGTGCTCCAGCGTGGCTCAGTTTCTATCAGATACCTGAGGACAAGCATCTCCCCACTCTCCTGATGAAGGAGGACTCTGCCCCAGCCTGGACCGGTGGTCATGCCCTGTCCAGTGAATCCCTGCGCTGGCTCCCGCTCCACGGGAGTACTCTGGGTAGTGCTGGAGTTCGTAACAGAACAAAAAAGCTCTTAGGAACCAAGTTCAATGCTTGAAAGAAACAAAACTGAAAACGGATCATATCTGTAAATTATTTCTTAAAACGCCAATCCTCGGAAAACACAAAATCTCTATTTTTCTTCTGATTTTGTTAAGCATTGCATGTTGAGTTTCAGCCAGTTTTGCTTATAAGGCTTTCCTGTAGCTGGTTTAATTTCTTCCTAGATCTTATACCCTTATTTCACCTACACTGTTGCAGATTTCCACTATGACAGCTGTACACAGCAAGTACATACTGAGCATGCTCAGGAAATCAAGGCATAAACACCTCCAAGCACAACAGACATTCTGTAGCCAGTTGAGAGCAAACTTTTCATAACCTTTATATTACTCTGCCATGAACCGTGGTAGTGGGATGGGCGTAGATCAATCCTATTAACATTTAGAGGTTATTTGCTGAAAACGCATATGGCTGTTTATTAAATTAACATTTCAATGAGTTATTTTTTCCCATTATAAGCTAAACAGGATGCTAGAAAAACCTAAAATTATCCCTTATGTCAACAATATATCTTTTCTTCATAGAAGACTGCCCAAACCCTTCCGAAATTTAAAAAGAAAATAAAAAATATACTGCAATAAACCAGTATTTAATTCCCATCTTCCAAATAATTTCTAGTTCGGAGGCTGAATTCCTAGAGACAACTCTTGCTCTTTAGAGGGCAAACAAGCAACCGATCTGTGACATTATTTCCCAGCATGGAAAAAGAACAAGTTTTTAAAAAAATAGGAAAACCAAAAAACAGTACAATGTTACACAATGTTTTTAAGTAGCAACAACCAAATTACCATGTTTTAATCAAATAACATCCTATATAAAACTGCCTAGGCTGACCGACAGTAAGACTATTAGATGATTTTTTAAAAATAAAATCCCACACCTGTGGCATGCAAGCTTTCTTATCCAGAGAAAGCCATGTGCCAAGGATACCATCAAGTCCTTGTCTCAAAGTCACAGTTCTTCAGAACCATAACAGCCTGACCTTACCCAGGAAGGGTCCCCACAGTTCCTCCCCACCCCAACAGAGTGTGCAGTACCCAGCCCAACCCTTACAACCTGCCTGAAGTTCACCCATGGGCAGAGCATAAGGGAAATACAAACAATGTTTTGAAAAAGCGCCTGCTAAGGCTGTATTTTCACTGTCACTAAGTCTGTATTTTCAATTCTACCTTTTATGTTGGAGAACAAGCTGCTCCTTTTTGGTGGGTTGGTGTTTTTTTTGTTTGGGTTTTAGGGTTTTTTGTTTGCTTGTTTGTTTGGGGGTTTTTGTTTTTTGTTTGGGTTTTTTGTTGTTGTTTTGGAGTTTCTCTTTTTGTTTTTTTTTGGAGGGAGGATGTTTTGGGGTTTTTGTGCCAGGTATATGCTGAATAGCAAAGAAACTTTTTTGTAGTATTTGAAGGAAAAAAAAGCCCAAAACCTAGAACAAAAATCCACCACCACCACCAAAAAACCCCTCATGACCACTCCAACCCCTCCGGTGCCCGCCTGTGGGTCCTCGGGCATCGTCACCGGGGGACCTGCCGGTGAACAGAAGGGATGGCAGGCAGCAGTTAAAAAAAAAAATTAAATACTAAATATATATATAATAAATAATAAATTAATAGATAAATAATAAAAGTAAAATAAAAACATTTAAACCACACCATTTCTGCACGCCAGGGAAAAGCAACGAGAACGCTGCCAATTCCTACGGGCTCGCAAAGCGGAGCTTGCCCCGGTTCTAGTCCCGGAGACTTCTTTCCCCGCGCAAGGAAAAGGCAAGCGGCAAGGCAAGGGTTAATTGGAGCTGGAGGAGGGGATGGGATGGGGGGGGCATGGAGGGGCCTCGCTAATGAGCCTCAAGTACCCTGCAGTGGCTTTCAAACCGACCTGCCTTCAAACGATGCCACCCCGTCCTGCCGGCCAGAGCGAGAGGGTGATTAGAATAAATGAGGCGGTAATTAACTCTGATTGGAAACCACCTGACTGGAAAGAGGAGCTGGTTAGGAGATGGTCTGCTGGTAGGAAAAAAAAAAAGGAAGGTTTCCTTTCCTCCCCTGTTTGCGTTGTGCTGCGAGAGCTCTTCCTTTCAAATAGGTATGTGGTGGCACTAATGAAAAGCAGCTTTCGTCCCAGGGCCTCCCCATTCATGTGGAAAGGGGCAGAAAAGAAAAGCTTCAAAGTCCAACTAATTTACTTCATCCCCGCCCCACCTTGGGGAGCCTGGCGCTTCTATTAACACCAGAACCAAATATTGCTTACCAAAAAATAATATGCCTTAGAAGACTTTTCGTGTTTCATAGTTTAAACATTTTTCAAGTTTAAACATTTTAAAAACATTCGCAAGTTCTTGGTTTATTGTTCTTGGTTTATTGTTCTGGGTTTTTTTTCTTTTTTTTTTTAAATAAGGCCTTCATCAGGAAATCCAGTCTTTGCCTTTGCTATTTTTCGTGCCCATGTTGGCAGTAATTTTCCAGCATGAACGCAGTTCATCCCCTCTAGCGGTGGGAACTTCATTTTTTGCGCTACGGAAAACAGCAACCATTTGACATTTATTTTTGGAAATGGGATCTCCAGCAGCCCTGAGGCTGTCTGCTCCTTCGCCTTCTCTAACCAGGCTATCTTGCCACTTTATTTTACAAAGCAGAATTACAAAGAGCGAGGGCATTACTACCTGCTGTTTTACAAGCAATCAGCAATTCATCGTACCAGTGTTGTCCTGTACCTGCTGAGTACATGCCTTAAAAAAGTTCCACTAACTGCCCAGTAACAACTACAGTATGGTAGCAAAAGCAATTCACCCAATGTTTATACTGAGCCTCTGATTTATTTGACAGCTTTACACCTTCAAGACATGATATAATTAAATGTTTTGACAATGAAACAAAAATTGTATAAATTAGAAAGTCATTAAAGAAGTAAAGTGACTAGAATTAAAATGTAGTACGGGTATAAAATACAATTTCTGAAATGCTCCTATAAAATAGATAACATGTATTTAACTTTTAATGAGTGATTTTTTTATCCTTGTACTTTCTGCTACTGTATTAAACTATTATACATCTAAAACCCCTCCTAATTTAACCACTGTATGGATGCAGCTCAATGTTATTTTTAAAATGCAATCAAACCATGATGTAAGCAAAAATAGTGGACCTAAAATATAAGGAGGCTTTTAAAAATACTAAGCAGTATCTTTATTGTGTCAACTGTTGTTATTTTGATAATTTCAAAATATTAAACTGACCGCTGCCACGATGGCGTAGGGGACAGCTAATGTGCCATGATGTTAACCCCAGCCCTGGTTCAAGCCTTCGTGTCTGTGCAGACCAGCAAGATGCTAACTGGTGCTTCTTCTCGTAGAGAAGAGGGAAACCATGCACAAGGAATGCCCAAAATGGGGTTCGGCACGAGAAAATCTAGCTGCTGCCCATGCCCATGTTTGCAGGATGATGGAGGAGAATGACGGGAATCAATGTTCGTGTTCAAAATGAAAATGAGCGTGTTGAAAATGAAAGTGGAAAATTGAAACAAATGGCCCTAAACTAGAGTTGCTCACTCTGAGGTCAGTTTGTATTTTTAAAATGTAGTTTCATTATCATTTTTGGTAGTATGTGTATAAAATGTGGGCTTATTGCTGGGCTTAAAAGCTAATTGTTTAAACAATGTGTAATTATATAACCATTATTTAAACATTAAAGCCTTTAAGCAACTATGCGAAAACATTTAAAGTCAACTTTGTAATGCAGCTGAAGAACACTGTTGTTCTAAAGGAAACTGTAATCCAGCAAAAGGTAACAATGACCAGTTGTTTATAAAAACCACTGAAATGTTTGGGAACCAGTTCACATTCTCATGCTGTGTTTATGTTTCCATTTATCATCCTTCTCCTTGAGAAGATAGCTCAAAAGAAAGAAAGGCTAGAGAACAAAATTTTGTTTAAATTACACACGCAGACGTCAGGTAATTTAACAAATCGAGACACAAAAGGGATGCCTGTGTAGAGCTAAAATCATTATTGCATTAAATCATTTTCTCCTCTCTCTCGCTGAGGGACCCATCCGTGCAGTGCGGTTTATATTTATTTTGTATATTCAGCTTTGCCAAGAACTTCTAGCTCACCAGTGGAGAAAAGGAACCAGAAATACAACCAAAATGTAGGAGTATGCTGTGTATAAATGGTACTGCAGTCGTGCCGACCAAAGAACAGACCCCAGCTTTGTTAAAATGTGTATCTTAAGGATGGACTCCCACTCTCTTCATGCTTTTCATCCATCTCATTGTAACAAAATACAACACAATGTAATATTATGCCCATAGGAAATGAATTGGCAGTGATGAGACAATTTCACAACTGGTACAGGGGGCAAATGGAAAACAGTTCTTCATCAAACCATTCATTAGGAGGATTACATGACTTCGTTACTTACAACTGTGGTAGGCTGTGTTTCTGAACAGAAACCTCTTTTTTTGCCCTACACTCATAAATTACCGAATCCAGAAATGTTTCCATTCTGATGTATGTGATAACTGAACGTGGGGAGATTGTTTTTCCTTACACCTTCACTGCCAAAGATTCAGGGAGGTTGTTTAATCAAATGTTTGGGTTTCAGTTCCAGCTTCAGTTACATGTTTGCCCTCCAACTACCGAGGGGGTTGAAATAAAAGCTGAGAAAACTGTGAGAATCAAAGTAAAAAGAGCTAGTGCTCCTTGGAAAGGACTTGACTTCAGCCTTATTCTCTACTTCATTAATGGTACAAGAAATCCTTGGGATGACCGCAAACAGTCACATTTGAAGAGAGTTGGGTTTTTTTTTCTGTGACAAGCTGACAAGAGAATTCTTGCAACGCAAGGATTAGACAGAGTATGTTTGCTTACTACAAAATGATCCAAAGTAAAATTAACTTCTCTAGCTGGTCCTATTGAGTTATTGCTGTATTTAATCCAGGGAGTTGCTGGCTGAGTTCATCAGCCTTAACGCAGAATACTTCCAATGTTTATGGATGTAATACTAGCAACCATTTGTTAATCCCTCATCTTATAATGCCCTCAAACCTCCCAATTCTTTTTTTTCCCCCCAGGATGTCAGTAAATTCAAGTGAGCATGTTATCATTGAACAAAACATCAAAGTAATGGACACTTCTGCAGCTCCTCTGTGCAGGTGGATTTTTTTCTAATGAAATGTAATAACAGAGGGTGTTCTACCCCTTCTCTTAGCATGCACGCACACATACTAAAATGTGATCGGAAATATTGTTCTACATCAATGTGAATCTTGCTATTGCCACTACACCTAGAAAATGTTGTAAATTACTCCCTTATAAAGTTTTACATGAAAAAAAAAAAACTTTCAAAACAAACTTATATTCTAGCAAGACTGAGAGTCTATTCCAGGGATCAGGTGACATGGAAATACACACACGGGAAAAATCCATTTTGCTCAGAAACGTGTTAGACAAAGTCAGGAGCTGCCACCTGGCCTAAGGCATACCATCAGCTGGACACTAACACATGCTACCCAAAACCATGCTGATGTCAGAAAGGAAAGCACACAGTGTGTTGGTCTGGAATCACCATATGCTATATTCAGTATTCCCCTTCCTACAAAAACTGAAAATCCACTTCAGTTTGGTTTGTGGGTGTGTACACATACGGAGGATTCCTGAAAGGCTGCTGAACTGTTCCTGAAAGCGCACCCAAGGAAACCTTCCCGTGGCTTTACCTCGTGGCTTTGCCACCGAGATGACAGAATTTGCTAGTTCTAGAATTTAATGTAATTCATGCCTTCAATTCTTGTAAATCAATTACTTTCATCCCAAGTTTTATTGGAACCACCACTGTCCACAGGCAAGAACTGGCTTGAGAAAGTTTTATCTGCTTCTACATTTCCTTCTTTTGTAACTAACCCACTCTGTATTCATCATTTATTTATGGTAATATTGATGTTACTTTATTCATGAAATATTTTTGGAAAATGTCAACCTCTAGATGAGAACAAACATACCAAATGACCCCAGGCCCTAACTCAGGAGGAAATGAACACTGGAAATGACATGCAGAGATTCTGCTACCTTAAACTCTTCTCAAATTTTAAAGCATTTAAATAAATCCCCTGTTTACCAGTTTAAAAAAAAAAATCAGAACTAAATAGCCACCTTGAAAACTAATAGAACTAATCACAAAAAACTGGGAATCGATACTATAACAACCAGAATCACAAATGCACATATTTCCAAAAGTTTTATTGCATGGTTTTTTGGAAATTCATTTGAGCTTGAGCGAGCTCCCTCTTGTTATTTCCATACTAAACACATAAATTATATGGTATAAAATCTCAAACTTCAATACCTCCTTTAAAATGTACGTTCATAAAATCCCTAGGCATGCAACCATGGGAATTTCTCATACGACAGAGTAAACACCAGAGAAGGCTTCAGATATTGATGTCACGCGTGCACTGTACACACACGAACCAGACATGCCATTTTCTTTTACACAAAACTACACCAGGCCACATTACGGAGATGTAGCATAGCGCTACTGAAAATAAGGGAAATGTGCTACGATTTATTAGCCAATTAAATGCATAAATACTGATTTATCCTTTAAATTATGCAGGAAAAGCCTTATTCCTGTGTGCTGCAAAGATAATTTTAGCATATGATTCAGCAGCACTAAAAACTTTCAAAGAAGATGTTCAGCTTAGTGTGTACACACACACACACACAGCGGAAGATTGAAAAAAAACTTTTTAGCTGCAAAAATGAGAGTGTGTATGTGGGAAAAATGATCATCAAGCCATGACGACATTTAAAATTGTATGGTTTCATATGTGACATAACTATATCTGTTTCTGCCTCAAGTTAACATGTTGATAAAATATTTTCCTGAGCACTGGAAGACTAAAACTACTAAAGTGTAAAAGTTTCTTTAAATTGATTTGTGTTGATTTTTTAAGTATTGCAATTATCTTATTTGCCCTGAGCAGAGAATACTTATAAGAAATTCGGTATCATGCTCTATGCACAAAAGGAAAAATAAAGGTGCTTGCAGAAAAGAGATAATCCCTTAAAAGCCCATGACTCAGTTATGGGCAGAAACTTCACCAGCTACCTTGTGTTTCAGTGTTTGTTTCCCAGGCACTGCGTTGCCACCAGATGAGAACGTTACCATGCAATGATTAGGATTTAGTTCTGCACTCCTGTGGGCAATAAGAAAGCATACAGGAAAAAAAGAAAAAAAAAAAAAAAAGCCCAAGAATTTTCAGAATTAGAAGGAACAGAAAGCCATGGTGGCTGCCTAACCATGGAAATCCAGCAGAACATGGTCTCCTCTGCCAGACACAAATCCTGGCTGACCAGGGGCTGCAGTCGCTGGAGCAGAAAAGAGGGAGGAAGAGAAGACTGTGAGCTTCATTCCTTCAGGAAGTTCGCACAAGGAAACCAGGACAAGGAAGGAGAGCGGCTGCGCTGCCAGCCCCAAAAAGCCACAATTTATTCTTTCCAGGTATGGAAGAGTTAAGAGTTGAAAATCATTATAAACATTTTAGACTTCAAGATACAGTGTAATTTAATTTGCCTAGGAAGATCTGAGCCTTCAAAGTTCACATTTTCAACCTTTTATCCACAGAATTAGAAAACTGCCTTAGAAACTAACGACTTATAAAAACTTAGCCTGTTGCTCTTGAAATTGTTGGTTTGCAGGAGCTTAGGGAAAAACACAAACCACGGCAAAATTTTAAGTGAGAAAGCCTGGTTTAGCTGAGATTAAAAATGGAAAAACCTCAAAGAAAGGGTTTACTGGAAAATACAAGTAATAAGGGATTGTAGACTAACTTCACTATATAACCTAAAGATCCTTCTACATAAAACAGCGGGGGGTTCACGTTATATTGAGTGAGACGTACACTAACGAACATTTTCAAAGGCTTTACAGCTGCTGGACTACTCAAGGGAAACAAACTGTTTAATACACCTACTAAAAAGCATGTAATTAATAAAAATATGAAAACAAGCAACTACCTTTACATTAAGCCTTATGTTAATCTCAGCACACACAGAGTTTGTGTTCTGTTTCGTTACAAAGGACTTCATTAATTGTACACATATGGCAAGCCTTTCCTTTTTTAATGCCTATATCCCAATGACTTCTCTTTTGGAAAATTTCTAAGTTTGGACTTTGTCAAAACAAAATCAAAACCATGCCATACAGTCATTTTTTTTTTCCGACTGCACAAGGTAACTCCACATCCCCCTGATTAGACACATCATAATGACTAATACAAGTGAGGAGCGAACTTGCTGTAAGAAACTAAAGTGCCATTTATACACAAACAAAAATATCCATAATAACCATCATGTAAGTTAAAAAAAAAAATCAGAAACAAACAAACAAAAAAGGTAAAGGAAGATTCAAGTACTGGTATGAATCCAGTTGTGAAACTCACAAGAACGATTTGTTGGTTTAAAGCTTCTGTGTCGAGTTCAGCTTATGTAGAAGCCACAAGGACTTAAAATCCTGAAGTCAAATTTGATTTTTAACTCTGTTCTCTAAGGAAATAAGCCTTAGGTGTGGAGTTCCTTGTCAGTTCATCTCTCTATCTGTTCCTCCCTTAGTAAGACAGAAATCTCTGGCTTATGTCAGGCAGATTTGCAAGATGGGTAAAAATCTCAACGACAATTCCATTTGTCCAGCTTTGCAGAAAATCTGTGGTCAGACACAGGCAAGAGGGGTGAAGAGGTAGCCTCAGCATAGGAATGCCAGGCAGGACGTATCCTGAACATCCGTTTGGTTGTACCTGGGAAGTCAGCACAGGCACTGGCAGCTACCAAGAACGGCGGTGCTTCTTCAGCTGCAGAGTCGTAAGGAATTTTTGGGAGAAGCTGGAGTTGCTGCTAAGGGATGAAAGGGAAGAAGCAAAGGACACACACATAGGAAACCAGGCTTCAGTAATCCCACTGCTCACTGAACAACTGGTTACTTTTTCCAGGTACGTGCTTCAAGGTGAACTTCGTAACAAAACAGACATTATCTTAAAAAGAACTTGTAACAATAATTTCTGTTTTGAGAAAAGTAGGAGATAATGTTAGAAATCTTCACAACACAATCAGCAGGAGGAGGCCCTTTCAAGGCTGTGTCTAAAAATATAGATATCTGCTTCTGTAACACTTTTAAGTACTTAATCATATAAAATAATTTTCAGTTTCTTCTTAAATGTACTTTATGCAGAGGACCATTATTCTGACTTATAAAAAAGAATGAAGATTAAATTCAACCCAAGAAATAACACACAAGTGTTAATACTTGAGTTAGCAAAATACACTGACAGAGTTTCTAGCTTTTTGTGTACTCCTTTCACCTTCCCAATGAGCTACATAAATGGAAAACAGGCAATAATTTTAATTAAGTAAAAAGAATATCGCCATAGATGCTAAAATCAAAGACTTTTAAAGAACACATTGATTCAGGGATTTTGGTAGGTGCAACTAAATTACGGAAAATTCTTTACATGTTTCTGAGCAGAAATCAACTTTTTCTCTCTGTATTCTCACAACCCGCATATGTCACTTCAAATTCCCAATCCAGATTTTGGAGAGAACATGCATGGTTTTAGGGCTGCTACAGTACGCTAGGAAGCTACTGTTCTTATGTATACTTAATATGAACCAGCCCCTGAAACACTAACTGAACATAAATTAAAAATTTTGTCATTAGTTTTATTTCGCTCTGGAATCTCCGACATTGAGAACAACGGGGTACAAAGCAGAAACTCGCTGGACATTCTTACATTGCTTTGTGAAATTTGGCATCCATCAGTGTCATATAAAACACATTAAAAAAGCAGCACTACCAGTTTAAGCACAAATATTTAAAGCGGTTCAGTATAAACTTTACGTCCAAATAAAGTCCACTAATATCCAGCGAGCGGTGGTGCAGCTGCATTAGCTCATGTAATGTTTCACACATGGAAACCGAGATGCAAGATTACCTCATTTATGGTAACACTCATAAACTACGCAGTACACAGTAAACATGTCTACCCAGCAAATTAAAATATCACTGCACTATGCAGCAGCTGAAGCTATCCAGAACCTGTTTATAATCCAATAGAAACAGAAATTTGTCTTCAGTTCTAGAAACAGGGGGGAGGAAGGGGGGAATCAAAGTCTAAGTAAAATAAACTGCGCTGCAAGTGTCACTTGCCCCAAGACTTCCTGCTTCCCACAAAAGACATGCACCCATTCTGGAGATCAAAGGTCAGAGCTTTACAATAGAATACATTGTAAATAGGTTTAAAATAATTGAATACAACTGCAAACCAAGGACTCATTTATAGCTTGCTAGGAAAAAAAAAATATAGCTGTTTTAAGTCATTCCAGTATATGAACTGAAACCTGCATTATAAAACTGCATCTGCTTCCAAACTACCAGATCCCCACCTGCATACCACTTGGATTGGGTCATTGCACAGCCATCTAAATAATGAAATGCCTTGGAGTAAATTACATGCCACCGCTGTTTTGATTATCCTCCGCAATGTCTGGAGGAGCACTAAAAATGCCCGGACCTGCCACCACAAGGCTGGCTGCTCGGCAGCCTTCCCGGGACCCCAGCCTCCTTCCCAGGGACCTAACAACCACTTACTCTTGCTCTAACAGCAAGCATCGACACGAGCGCTGGAAATATTCACCTGCGAGATGATTTATTTCTCACACCGTGCTCATCAAACTGAGTTTGCTTCTTACGCAGAGGTCTGGTGGCTTGGTGCCTGGGACAGTGGCTGCCTAACCAGGGAGGGTGGCACAAGGCTTTTTTTTGTTGTTGTTCTAATGGCTTGCAAGATCCAGGTTGACGTGCCCCAAACTGGCACTTAGCCTGTGCCCAGAGGCTCTGCCAGCTTGTCACGTACGTGAATACAAAACCTGAAGTTAGATATGTCATTTATATCTACCTGCTCTTCTGCTTTTTTTTTTTAAATCAATTTCCACATTTGCTAAAGGAGTAAAGCTATCAAACGTAGATGTAGCCACATGTTCTTCTGCAACTTGATAAACTCGTTTTTATTCAATAACACAAAAGGCCCCCATTCGGGGCTGAAACAACTGAGAAATTGTTTGGAAAACGACCATGCACACCACCTACCTTACAATTTATTATAGCTATTTTGGAGACCATGGGCTCATTCACAATTTACAATCAGCACTATTTTTCAACCACCCAAAGCAACTATGTCATACAGGTCTACGTTCAGTATCAACAAGTAAAATCCTGAGAATTACGACAGCGAATAAAAGCTCCTATAGCTCTTTACATGTCCAAAACCCTGCTCAAGTTCTAATGGGATTATCCTGTGAAAACAAACTATCACCTGAAAGTTATGTTTACTAGGGCTTATCTGGCATGCGATCTGTCCCGTGTTAGGAAAGCTCAAGTACCCTCCTTCAGGGCATAATAAATTTGGAGGTTTGGTGGGATGTGTTAATATATTTGCTCTCTCACCAGGATAAAGGCAGGAAATAATTCTATGATATTTACTTATCTCTGTTGTTAACCTTCGGTACCTCTATTAGACTAGCAATTATACCGCTACAAAACCATAATCGCCGGGCACGGCAAAAAGACAGTTCATCACCAGACTGAATTGATGCTCATTTTAACAACGACACATGAGCAATTAATTACTGCTGCTTCTTTAAATCAGTGGGTTCCAACCTGTGGTTTGCAGATGCCTTTGGTCTAGGGACTAACTTCTAAGAGAACACAAAGGGTAATTAAGGAAAGTCTTGGCTTAGTGTCAGTTGGCTTAAATTTGCTATAGAGGAAAATACACCTTCAATGGAAAATTTTATGGGGTCCCAGAAAAAAAAAATGCTGAAAGTAATGGCCATAGATCTTTCCTTATGTGGCAGAAACAGACCTTGGACTTTTTACAATAGTTTTGACCTCTCAACTGCTGCAGGTGAAGAGGTTTCCCAACAAAACTGAAAGTCTGAAAAGATCAGGAATTCCAGGGTAATGTGATTTCTGGTGAGACATTCACCTTTGTAGGTAGGGTCTGGCAGATTCATTATCTTTTTTTTTCAGATCTTCTGGTCTGGCAGTTTTTGTGGCTGTTAATAGCAGCTCACAGAATACTCCTACACAATAAAACCGATTCCACCCAACACAACACATAACTGACAGCGTAAGTCTCAGAATACCCTCTTTTGCCCAGTTGCACTTTACTTATTCACACTGGAAGCCCGTAAAACAATACAAGAGTTTCATGTCTCCTACTCCACAAAGAGAGTAGTTACGTTATTTTTCAAGACATTTAGAAGAGAAAATACTTTTGCATTAAAATCAACTTTTACCGAAAAGATGGATTTCATCCCTGCTGTAGGACTGCTATCTAATTCCGAGTTAACCATGCCAACCTCGTTAGTCAATCGATATTTTTGGGGTATCTGATTTGATACACAGGTGGCTCAAACTGTGACTAGTTCCGTGATTGTTTTCACTGTATTTCACGAGCAGGGTAAGATTTGTTGAGGTTTCAGCTGCAATACTGACTTAAGCAGCTTCTGCCCTATTTCTAGCAACTCATTCTTGATCTCCAAATTATACAAACACACTTGCTGGGCTGAAAGGCAAAGCAAATGAGAACTGACCCAAAGTAAAAGCACTTTGTCTTTCCTTTTAGGATTTACAGAACGCTTGATACTCTGAAAAATGTCACCTCCTAATAGTTTCAGAATAGACACCCAGAAGGA
This sequence comes from Syrrhaptes paradoxus, assembly GCA_013400615.1. Taxonomy (NCBI): domain Eukaryota; kingdom Metazoa; phylum Chordata; class Aves; order Pterocliformes; family Pteroclidae; genus Syrrhaptes; species Syrrhaptes paradoxus. The sequence goes on from VZTO01025887.1 coordinate 28,806, forward strand.
GTGGGGATGACAGATCATCATCTTTAGAGTCTTCTGCATTTCTAAAATAGAAATAATACAATTTCCTCATTTCTTGAAGGTCATGTAAAGGTAAACTTACTAATGTTTGTGAAGGATTCAGATACCACAGAGTGCATGTTGAAGAAAAAGCCATGTAGGATGCTGTTTTCAGAACAGGGATCAAACAGCGTGCAATAAATAGGGTTTGAAGCTATAAACATAACACTATGTGGGGAAAAAAATACCGAGAAATTCATTATATGAACCCTGTTCATCCTGTAGGCTGAATACAGCCAGCAGAAAAAGAACAGCATGGGACTGTTTAGTTAGAGGCTACATGGAAAGACATAAACTAAAGGGAAATGAATAATGGGATACAGGTATAGTTTCTTTTTTGTTTTTCAAGTACTTCAAGTCTGTGAATTTACTCCATAAACCCTACAAAGAGAGCAAAAAGGACCACTTCAGCTGTACGACATAGTGTACGAACACGTCTCCATGCAATCTGCAGTTGATTTCTAAACTCATTCAAAAAACACAAAGCAGTGGGTGGTGTAGATTCGTAATTCTGAAAGAATTCACGACCCAAAATACATTTTCTTCATGTTTTCCTATTGCTGGCTTTGTGGAAAGGCCCTTCAGCTACCAAAGACCTGAATGATGTGAATTCAGACATGGAATGACTGTAAGGTCAGCACATGACCGCTAAGCATTCATGACCCCAAATTAAGAGGTATTACCCTCTATCTACTAATCCTTGGGTCACAAATGTACAGCTTACTCCGAGAACATTAAAAATTCCTGAAATTTGCTTACACCCCACTGCTTGAAAGATAAAAAGCTAACATGCATGAAGCCATCTGATAAGTGCAAGGGGCAGTTCTGTTCACAAACACCATATTAAAAATGCCATCTCTTTCCGTCCCTTTTTCTGTTAATGAAGCCCATAATGATTTTATATTATAGTATTATAGAAACACAACCAGCTTCTGAAAGTCAGAACTTTCATTTCACAGATTCTAGCTTTTCCAATCCTAAACACAATTTTAGAGGTCAATTTAAAAAAGAGGCTACATTCGTCTTACTAGTAAATGCACTCAGAAGGTACTACTAGGATAATCAGACTACATGGGATCCACAAATTAAGTTCTGCGTTTTGGCAGGGTAGCATTAGCTTTTAAACTGTGTAAGACTATATGTTTATCAGTCTTAGTGTTTTCATATCATGCAGAACACGTAAGAGGCTGCAACAGTCATTCTGTTGGTAAGATTACACAAACATTTTTACTGAGAATAAAATCCCATCATGACATGTTTTATGTCCAGAATTTGCTTCTTAAAATTAATAATCAACATTTACATTTCCCATATTCATTTGTTACAAAAAATGCACATTTTTGAAAGAAGATACTTCAGGAATGAGTCCTTTGTGGAGACAAAGGAGTTGTATTAATCTTCTAGCTGAGACCAGATCTCACTGCAAACCTCATACCTAATATACGAACCTAAGGTTTCGGGAAGATATCAAATAGATTTCATTTTAGATTCCTGAATTAGGATCTCCATGTAATCACTGGAGACTTCAAAGCTGTTTTCATTTATCAATATTTCTCATAACCCTGTAGTTTTTTTATTTCTATATAGTAACACCAAAAGCCCCAGAACTGAACAGATCTGGCTGCTCTGTTACAGATTCCTCGGTGTAGTTTCTAATGAGTTTCCTGTGAAATTCTCTGCTTCTCCGCCTGTATCACAGCTTTCTGTCATGAAGCTCCTCTTTGACTATTCATGTGCTACCACCTTCTCTAGCCTCTTTGCAGAAAGCAATCTTTGGAGTTGAAACCCCCGATGTGTAGCATTTCATCACAGTTCAGAACTGGCTCCTGGCAAACATAACTTCTGGAGACTGTATTTTTCTTTCCTTACCTCCTCTCTTGCTTCTCCTAAGATCCTAAACTTCATGATAAAAGGAGCAGGAAAAAGGGGGAATCTTTCAAAGATGTGTGATGAAGAAGCATCCACCCCTAGGAAACCCTGTGGCTCACTTCAGGGAATACCAACGGAATACATTCCTTACCTTCCTCCTGCACTGGGACTCACTGGTTAGGGAAGCGAGAAACCTGACATAGAGCAGACACGGCCATCTGGCAGAGCACGGCAAGACCCAGCTTGCCAGGCAGTTTTATCTGATCCTTTAACATGCCTGCCCATCATCAGATCAACCAAACTGAGGATAATGGCTATAGGTGTATAAATCACATCAACAGGATGGCCAGCACTGGATATAAAACTGAGCTAACATGACTATGTTGATCTAGCCAGGAATAAAATTGGCCCTTTAGAACATGGGATTTACTCATTTCTATAGTGCTCAGCCCAGCTCACAGCAGCCTTCTACATAACCACCATATCAAAGTGGTAGTTAGAGCTACACGACTTGGCACGCTACTTACGCCCTGGGTACAAGGGGCTGTCAGTGGGTCTAATCAGGTTAGATGGCACGTCCCATGGGAGGAATCTCAGCGCAAAGCAAAATTTTCCATTAAGTGGTCACCTCTGGTTACAACAATAAAACATGAACCTCTCACTATATTTGGGAGAGAAACATTCAAACCCAAAAGAATTAACTTTGAAAACTGCTCTCTTCTAAATTTGTTCCAAACCACTAACCCACACAGGGCAAACTGCAACCGGGACAGAGCTCAATAAACACACGTAAAGCTAGAGAGGAACACAATCCGCTAAAAATCTGAGAATGGCTCAGAGCTGTACACACTAGCAGGAAAACTAGGCTTAAAAAAGCACTGAGCGATGTTTGTGTGCAGCTTTGGAATGGACAGTAATCATGGCTTAATTCTGGTACATACACAGCCCCAGGGTGTGCCTGCCCCGTGTGCTCGCCTCAGTCTGAAGGGAGGATATTGGGGGTGCAGACATCCAAGTCCACTGCAGTACAGATAGTTCATGTGCTTCTACCATCTTAAAGGTTTAATAAAATAATAAAATATTATTGTGAATAATTTACTGTGAATAAAATAACCCTATCAGAATACACAGCAAAATGTAATTCTTTGTTTATATTATTTTGGCAAAATATATTAAAATCCTAACATTACAAAAGTTATTGTTGTGAAAGCAGAGAACACAGCAACTCTTGGGAGTATGCCCTCAGCGTCTTCCACTCCTAATCCTCATTACCAAGTTCTTATTCTGCCTCAGAAAGCAGATGGCAAGAGATAATGTCACTAACAATTAGGAGGCTTCACTGCCCTTAAGGACCCTTCTGATAGACACTTGTAATTTTTTTTTTTTCAGAGATTTTTAGAAACAGGATACTTTTCACTATCTTATTCTAGGTATAAAGTCTGGAATATGCCCAAAACAATTACACAAGTTTTGTTTTGGTTTGTTGTTTGTTTTTCTTTCCTTTAAACAATGGAGAAAGTTGTATTTTTCATTAACTAAAAATAAATTATAAATGAAACATCCAACATTACTTTAATTCTACACATTGCAAAACTAAAACCACTTGAGTTTCCTAATATTTTTAATCAACTTCCTCTAAACTACTTGCATGCTGCTGATCCTTTCATCTTTTTTATGATCCCAGCTCAAGTCTCACTGGAAACAACTAACTTGAATCAGATCCAGAATTTCTTCTTAAACTGTGGCTTACAGAAATTCTGCCTTTTTGGACAAGGACAAACACAAACAACCTCGCAAGAGTGTGTGTGAACCTCACACTTTATCTAGGCAGAACTGTGTCTCCTTATGACCTGTCTGAATGTCCATTACATCTTTGCTATTAATATCTTTACTCCTGCTTTACAAGGGTTGCTTTTTATTAACAAAGCTAGTCTACCTAAATAAAATCCAGAATAAAACTTTAGAATTAAAAGAAAAAAAATGCTGAGGGATAGATAGATGTCATCTAATTAATACGTTGGAGATTCATTTAGAAACTTTAGTATATAAGATGAAGAAAAGAAAATCACTTCCAAAAAGAAACAAGCCAGGGTAGCTTGACTTTAGAGCCTTCTTTGAGTAACCTAAACCTTATCTTTCTACAGAGATACTGTCCAGTATCCTCCTACATTAATGGATGATATACCTGCCCTCTGTTGCTCATTTAAGCTCCCCTCTGCCAAAAGCTCCTACACCTCAGATCTGCTACAGACACTAGCAAATGAGGACTCCCTAACATATTTGAGTCCAACTGAACCAAACCAGACAGCTAAAACATTTTTCAACTACTTAAACTAACCTGGAAAGCATCAGGTGAGCACAGGCATAAGAAATTCTAGGGAATTTTCATGCTTCAAAAGCAGAACAATTATATTGGTTTAAATTGCTGAGTGCCTGTAGCTACCAGAGAATGAAACAAGGAAATTAAAACCGCTCTTTCATTGGGTTTGGGGCTGTAGTTGACTATACCCCTAGCAAATTTTACTAATGCAGTTCAACAGATCAGGGGCACCTTGCAGCTGGCATGTGTACACTTTTAACTAATAAACACTGAGAGTAAAAATTACAACTGAAGAGATCTGGGTTTGTTACAACTGCTTCAAAAAAGAGAAACTGTAAAAGGAATTCAGTCCTTGATTATTTAAGGATGGCCCAACCATCTGACCAAAGGGCCTGACTGCCCAGTACGTTTATTCCTCAGGTGAGCATGCCCTTGACTGTCAAAAGCCTGCATTTGTTTTGTGAAGTACATTCTCCTGTTTGACTGATGGGCTCTAGTTTGGCCTCTCCTTCAACCAAAAGGGCTACAACTGAACTTCCAATTAGAGGGTAACAACTGGCAGATGTGAGGGACCATCTAGCAGGAGGCTGATGCTGAGCAGATGGGCTGGGGCGCAGCAACCTTTCCCATCAGTTTCCACTCACTGCTTTTGCAAGAGCCCCTATCATGATGAGCCCCACGCTCCGCTTCCGCACGCAGCAGCGTGATACCCCCTGCAGAGCGCTGCTGTAGCTGAAGTAATACCCGGAGCACGGCTAACTAGAGCTTGTCCAGCTCTACGAGCCTAACTGCTGTCTGCGGTTTAATGAGATACCAGCTTTGACAGAGCCAACAGTTTAAGAAGGTTCCGCTCTGAAATCTCGGTGCTTGCACAGCACTGCAGCGAACTGTGCTGTTACTTGTGCCAGTGCAGCCACTGGTAGAGCAATATTGTAAATGAGATCACTACAATAATAACCCAGGTTACAAACAAGGCTTTTTCATCTCATTCCAGTCATCTAGCTTATGGTACAGCCTCACAAGCAGTTCTTCCTGAACAAAGACCCAGATGGAGAAATGTGGTGAGGGATAGGGAGAAGAGATGATGGACTGACCTCAGCTACATCCCTGCAAGCCCCCTACATTTTGGAACTATGTCTTCAGACTTTCCTTTCTATGAAGCCAGAAGATCTTTTGTACAGGACTAAAGTATCATTCATTTGACAGGTCAGGAAAAAAAATACTTTCTTTATTAGAGCAAGAAGAGGTGGAGTACTGTTTCCTTTATGTCTTAACCACAGAATGTCAGATCCTGTATTTCATATTCCGTGTTTTGCACCACCTAACAAACTAGATGGCTTTTTATTTGCACAAAGGTCCACAGTCCCTTCCAACAGTTCCTGTTGTTACTATGAATGTTCCTGAGTCTAATTACACACCCTTTGGAAAATACTACCTTGTAGCAAATTCTGAATTTTCATTTCATGAACACCCTTTACATCCTTTTGTTATGAAATAGAGAATGTCACTTCCTGATGGATCCTCTCAGTACTATTCATTATTTTGTATGCTTTTATGATGCATTTCTTACTCTCCTCTCTTCTAAGAAAAATAAACTCTTTCTTCACACCAGTTTTTCCTACCTCCGTATCATTGTCATGAGCTTTCTCTGTACCCCAGATGGTTTCAGCAATGTTACCGTTCCTCATCCCAGCCTTTCAAAAAGTGGAGTCTTGCCAGGGGAAAGCACTGAAAGCAAAGCCTCAGCTGACTCTTTTTGTATCCTCCCCTGTAGGGCACAGATGGCCATGCTTTCTCATGCTGAAGACCCCAAATTCTCAGTTTTTTTTCCTCCACAGCCCCACGTATGTAAATGTTATCAAAAATCTCACTTTCTTTTCCAACTTAGGATGGAAACTCCTCTACGTTCCAACTATATTACAAATACTTTATTTTGAACAAAATACCCATCAAACTCAAACATAGCAGCGTATTTTCACATACCATCTATAAATCAACTTTAGACAACACTGAAGCAAACGCACCAACACCATATATCCCACCAGGTCTCTCCCCAGTACGCTCTGTCGTATGAAGTCCTGGCCATCATCAGTTCACCTTACAGCAGGAACAAGCTGCAATCTTCCTCTGCAAAGCAACTTCCAATCACAGTCTGTAACTCTTAGGAATAAATCAAGTAAGAAACTGCCATCGCTTTCACACTGTTTTTTTCTCCCGTACCTATACTGAGCTTGTGATGCAATTTTTCCATGTTAATCAGAATTTTTCCTACATTTTCCACAGTATCCCTTCCCAACACCGGTCACAGCAAGTGCCCAGGCATGGCATTCGGAGAACAGACAACCAGAAGTCAGACAGATTTAGTGAACACCTGTTCAACGGGGCGATGGCTCCAGCACAATTGTTTCCCACTTCATTTCACACACTAATAACTTCAATGTCCTCCGTGGACTCTGTCAAACACCCCTTCTACAACAGCAAACAACAAAAGAGCTCAAAGCAAATTTGCCTAGATGGCTTCCAATCCACTTTTTTTGATAAAAGCAAATTAACCTTAGTTTTCCTTTATTTTTTTTCAACTGTATATGCTCAAACTGTGTTATCATTTCTCTCAATGGCGCATCATTCTCCTCCGTGTTTTATTGTACTGCAATAAATTCTCTTCAACTATTGAAAAATCTGCACCTCTCATCACTCACTTGAATGTTCATAGTTTCACTTCAGGCTTTGTTTCCTCTTGACTCGTCTACATCCATCCTGGCTCTTTTTACTACTTAACCTCATTTTAATTTCATTTGGCTCTCATTTAAAATATTTGTACTCTACTTTTTAGTTTTTCTCCTGCTCACCTGGTTTAGTCGCAGACTTCACCAAGATAGATGCATTACAGATAACTCTGCAGTGTCAATTAAAATTATTTCTGAAATGTGACAGGTTGGGTTTGTTTTTTTAATATGAGACAATTATTTTGAATAATTGAATTTTTAAATAATTTGAATTTTTTGAACAATGAAGATTGGCAAATTTTGATCCTAGCTGCCTTAAATTTTTTTTTTCCACAATGGTGAAGATAGACAGACTGCCCCAGAAATCACATTCCATGACTCCATTAAGCCTTCTTCATTCAGGAAGACTGGCTTCTATCACACTTTCAAAAATTATTTAAATGTAAGCACGTGTGGACTTTTTTTTTCAATTTTACTCTGTTTAAAATCTTGATGTCCAGAGTTTAGCTGCAATTTCAACACAGTAACTTGTACACAGAGTTTAAGGAGATGGTAGGAATCATAAAGCAGATGTAAGGAAGGGATTACTATGGAAATAACAGATTTTACACACTCTGCTTTCCCTTCCTATTTAGGCGTCTGCACTGGTTACAAATTAGATCAATGCATTTATCTAACAAATGATGATTACCACCTAGGCTACTAGGTTTTCATTGAAAAGGAAAAAAAAAATGTTTCTTTACATTGTCACATTTTTGCTTTTTACCATATATTAACTTTGTCCTATAGATACAACTCTTCAGTGTACTCCACCACATATATTATCCAAACCCCATCTTCCAATATTAGCATATTTTGATGTTTTATGAAACCGAAACTGAATGCTTTCAGCATTCTTAAAATAAGTTCTATTCAAAAACATGGCTCAAGTTCACTTTTCATTACCTCCCTCATATTCTTGAATATATTTGACTTTCTTTGTATAGTAGTTTCCTCTACAAATTAAATCAAGAAACACTTTTACTTGAAAAGTAGTAAAACCAATATTCCAACAGAATTGGATGTAAATAAACATTAATTTCCAGCCCTACTTCTTAGCTGGCACTTCAATAAAAATAAGTTATTCCTATGCACACAGAGTCAATTGAACACATGGAAAAATTAGTCTATTTTTGTTTATTCCCAGAGTCTCAGACTCTTTACTAATAGGCCATATATCACATTCCATTAGAAATACTTCTCTGCTTTTCAAAAATGTCTTATATTGAATGATTCTTTTATTTTCCCTCTACAATACCCACAGATTAGCTTTTCACTTGTACTGATTTCACCTAAATGCAGTTCTGTTGGCGTTACTGTTATTCTGGACTTAGCTTCAGATGAGATCTGAATAAGGTGCTTAAAAATACACAGCAAAGGTCTGATTTCCCTCCCTTTCTACGCTAATAATCAGATGAGTACATGATATAACTAAATCAAACGACTGCTTACAATGATCCAGTATTTCTTTATTCCAGCCTGCATACAAGTATAAAGGTTCTTACTTTTAGGAAGTAACTCTGAAAGTGCCAAAAACCCTTCAGCGACAAAGACAGGTGATGAAATTGTGTAATGAGTGTGATACAGTATCCCAGTTACACCAGTACACCAATTAACTCAGGTGCAAAAAGTTTCATCCTACTGCTTAAATTTACACACCATCCTGCATTTCTTCTACTAAGAGACTTTCTCTGCTCCTGTGTCTGGTACGTACCTACACGCTACTTACTTAGCCTGTCCTTCCCAGGACTGCCTTGTTTTCACAATGAGAAAAAAATGATATGTCAAACAACATCAAACTGGTAAATACACCATGTCCAATATGCCAGCAAGCTGGACCTTTCATAGCTGACTCTGCTGAAGAATAGTATCCCTGACAACTTTCTGGATTGGACTGTTAAATTTCTGAGACTTCAATTAATGGAAATTTTTATTTTTGCCTGATACAAGGAACCCTGCCTCCTGCACAAACATTTTGCCACAGTCACAGCTTGAAAGCAACATCAAATGAACGCAGCATAGTGTTTTAAGACGCATCGTCAATGGTTGTGCTTAAACATATACTTATTCTAAATACATTACACACAAACAGGTGGCACAGAAATACAAGTATTTCCCAGGAAAAGCAAAGATACAGATTACTTTCCAACCTACTTTTTCTATTATGAGCTTATGAAAGTGATTTCTTTCTAAAAATTAAAATGCTTGCAGAGTTAATAGATATCCTCCTTTCAGAGGATATTCTACAAATCTTATACCGTATATAGGTTAAAATTTCCACCTCCCACTAGCCCAGGTTTCTCAAAGCCTCATCCAGCCTGGCCTTCTACACTGGAATCCTGCAAACGTGTCAGATCAGCTCAGACCAGCTGCCAGAAGCATCTTCATCACGCAGCGTACACAGACCAATCTGCAGTGTAGCTCTGTAAGAATACACCCAGTCCTGCTTAAACCAGAATTTCAGAGTATGCGCGGCACAGATAGCAACTCTGATGTTGCTAGATAACCTGGTTNATAACACCAAAAAAACAGTACATGACAGGCCCTGCCTCAACTGCTGCTTCAGTATCTTTATTTGACTAACAGCAACAGTTTTAAGTGAAAGTAGTTATCATGCCCTTGAAACCAACTTTTGGTTTTTTCATCAGTTCACTTTCCACGGACAGGAGAGGGTGAAGACTCACAGAATCCACAGTTCTGAGTGCTGGTGGTATGTCAGCTGGCAGGGAATGTAGCTTTTTCAGTCTTTTCTGGTGTAAGGTGCAGTAGCCTATGCTAAAAAGTAATGCACCGTATAGACCAATAATGAGCCTCTAATTCTCACTGCCAATCTTTCTCACCAGCGGTTTGTAATATCAATTCATCTTGCTCCACTAAAATTTATTTTGGGGTATGTGGCTGGCCTACCCTTCCTCTCTGCTTTACTTACCATGCCAGGATAATCTGTTTCTATAGTACCTCTATGTATGTAAGTATTTCCTTTGTTTCAGAAAGCATTTTAGGTTGCAGTCGCGACATTTTCAATTATTTGAAAATTGGATTTCAGAACTTTCAGTGCAGCACAGTAATCTCATCACTTTTCTAATTTGTCTTGCATTTTCCCCAGCACTGAACCAAATGGATAAACCACTGATCATGAAAGCACTAATGGCAATAAAGCACTAAAAATATTTCAATTGAGATATACTGGGGAAAGCTGTCTTGACAGACCTCAGCAACTTTATTATCATCAAAGCAATCTAATTCTCAAAAAGCTGAGGCTCATCAAAGCTGTGTGAAATTTAATTATTATCAACTGATTAATAGTTTTAAATTAATTCTTACCTAATTCAGACATCCAGTCTTCAATAACAGGACAAAATAGACTACTTTACTACTTAGCACAAACAGAACTGCCTTATTGAGATTTTTTAGCTATTCTTAACTATGGGTGGGAAGTACGGGACTTTTCCTTGGGTTGCACCTGGTCTTTGTGAGAAAGTCTACTTTGTCATGCATGAGAAGGACATTTAAAATTTCTGTCAGCTATAATGGGGTAATTATGACTAACTCCAACAAGTGAATCAAGATTTCTAAAACAGAAAACTATTCTAAATGAGGGCAGCTAACATGGCTGTGAAGGCAACAACAACAGACCCCAGAAAAATCTAAATTTAAAAGGATATGTCTGCTCAGTGTCTGAAAAATGATGTATCAAGTACTGCTAGAGGTTTTGTTTAAGATTTCTGTATCCAAACAGCATCTCAACATCTGTCTCTCTACACTCTTCTCCACCCAGTTTCCTTCCCCTTTCCTTTTTCCTATAGGTCTCTCAAGAAGCATGGGAGAAGCCAAAAACTGTGGGGTATTTTCCTTCTGTTAGATATCTATCAGATCAAGTTATCATTCTCCCTTTTGCTCACATACTAACGCCCTAAAGACATCATAACCCACTTTATAATAATAAAGTAAGGATGCAATAGTATGCTGCATTTCGGATTTTTCTATTTTGTGGGGGGAGTGGATTATAATTTTATCTCACTTAAAAGTTTGTGGGTTTTTTACTTTTATTAAGCTAATACTATAATCCTTACTACACATATATACAGAAAATGATGGAATTATACAATAATACAGTTACTGTCAACTGCATCTGTGTAAACTGAAAAATATTTTCAGATATCCTAGCAGTTATTCTAGGGCACTAAATATAATACAGAGCTTTAGTGGTGTACAATAAGGTTTCAGAATGGTAAAAACAGAGTAATTTTTCCATCAAACTGTAAACTTTCTTGGAGAAAAATATCCTACCCCCCCCCCACACACATTGATTTGTGCTGTTATAAAATCATAGAATCACACAATCACAGGATGTTTTGGGTTGGAAGGAACCTTCGAGACCATCCAGTGCCACCCCCTGCCACAGGCAGGGACACCTCCCACTAGCCCAGGTTGCCCAAAGCCTCATCCAGCCTGGCCTTGAACCCCTCCAGGGATGGGGCATCCACAGCTTCTCTGGGCAACCTGTGCCAGAGAACTGAGCTATCACAAATACACAGTACCAACTACATGCACGAGCAATACATGCACTTTACACTTCTTTGCAGTGCTTACAGTCCCATCCTGATGCTATAATTTAGCTCATCATGACATTCCATCCATCAAACCCCGGTTTTAATTATACACCATTCTGTTTTTCCTCTGCAAGCAAATGCAGAAGTCACGCAACCATCTATTCCAATTAGAAGACATAGTTCATAGAATTAAGAAATGGGTTGGGAACCAGTTTTAAATCAGCTATCAGCCTGTCAATTAATGTTCTGAACCCCTGCTATTGACCCAGCACTGTACAAGCTGTTACTATGCACTGTCCTACACATCATCTGTTCCCCGCGCCGCTCTGTTCCACAAAGACAGACAGCTGCACCGGCATATCCCTGCTCAACCTGAGGACCATCTGACTTTAATTGTAGCACACAGCTTGATGCGGGTCTGGTTATGAGAAGCCAAAGTATCACACTGTAATAATCTGGAAAAGCAGAAACCTGCCAACGCGAGGCTGCAAACAGGGGCCGGGGCTGTCTGGCTGGCTGACGGGCTGCGGGAAATATGATTAATGAGCAAGGTATAATGATATCAGGAACCCGATTAGCACCACAAAAAGGTCACAGATCAAAGTAGTATGCATTTCATGAGCTCCAATCATGGGAGAAGATCTGCAGGCCTAAAGAGGTAAACGGAAATGCAAAGGGAAAACACATCTCTGCGTGATAGCTTACAAAATGAGCACTTCAAATACTAGAATCACTGTTTTGGCTGAACCAGGAAGCACTAAGGAAACATTAACTGAAGGAATCAGCCCGTGCTACACGGCAGCAAGCTTTCTTGATAATATTTGTGAGGAACTGAGCTTTATGGATAATTCCTAAACACACCTATTCTACTTACAATGAAGCCGATTTGATGCCGACAGTATCCAGCCCACCAAGTATGAACAAGAAAAAGCAATTTAATATTTGCATGCAATTTTCTCAGTTTTATTCCACTGCAAAAACAGCAGATTGACAAACAAGTGGGATAAGATCTCCTGCGTATTTAGACTATGCTCAAACTTTTTTTGAGCACTTCTAAAGAATAAACAGTACTCAAAACTTGTGAATCTAACATTTCTCTGCATTATTTCAGATGTAGTCCTACGTAGATTATAAACAGCTAGCCATTGCAAACAAAGATCCAAACGATTTCAGAAGAATCTTGCAGGACAGATGTTACTTGACAGACAATAGAAGATAGCCATCTTACCAGTCTGTTTATGCGAACAAATTCTTCTGGGGTTTTGGCCCACGGTGGAAGTTCAACATCAGACACAACTGTTCCATCATCCATCACTCCCAGATTGTAATTGTTGCTGTTGACAAATATCTCTGGGAGGTAATAGAATTCCGGAATCAATTCCTGTACATAAATGACAAACAATGCCACGTTATAAATTCTGACAGAGGATGTACTTTGTCATGTTAAAAAAATAATTATTAGAAAGGCATTAAGCAAAGAGAACATAAAAAAATTCTCCCACAGACATCCCCATCCTCCCTAGAATGGGGAAATTCCCTCTTTCGTACTTTCTAAAATTCAAACCTTTAGATATGGTAAATCCTTATTATGATTTTAACATCACAAAGAACTAAGACACAACAGACTATACAAGAAAAAAGTCACAACATTGGTTTTGATTGCATAGTATGCACAGAGAAACTTCTAAAACTAAAGCTATGAACATCACACGATGCAAATAATCTTTAGTGGAAAGCAACAGACAACAAAAGATGTGAAGAACTTGGGGAAAACTCCTTCCTTTGCATTTTAATACAAGCCACATTTTAAAGTGCTAATGCATAAATGGCAGCCTATAGTTTGGGTGACAGAAGCATCATGTATATTAATTAAAAAACTGTACAACCAAGTTATACTCTTATTCTCTCTACCGTAAAGGGTCTAAGAACTTAAATGTTTAGGCTGTTATCTAAGATCATTCAATGTCCAGAAATATTTTTTTTTGTCAAGTCTAAAATACCCGGATTTGTACCACATGTTCAGAAAAAAACAGAGTCCAAGCTAAATCAAGTCCATATTTTTCTTTCCTGAAGAGGTCATTAACTACCAACCCAGGCTGTAATTACAGGGAAGAATCATACATAACTTCACAAACACACACACACACACGGGAAAAAAAGGAAGGAATTTCACATGGTTACAAAGTCTGTGTACACACTAAATTCCTGGTCAGGACCATCATGGCTTTAACCAAGTGTGTTGCTCTATAGTCCTGCGCTGAGCAGGACGAGAACGCAGCATTTCACACGCCTGCGGCTGGCCTGCCTGGCCACTTCTGCAGGCAGAGCTAAAAAAGGTTGAGGAAAAAAAATGCAAGCACATATAGCAAAGAAATTGTAATTTCCAAGTTTTATGGGAAAAACAAATTGTTGCTAATGGCTAAGAAAAAAAAAAAATAAATAAAAAAAAAAACACACAAACAAAAAAAAAAGGAAGGAATTTCACATGGTTACAAAGTCTGTGTACACACTAAATTCCTGGTCAGGACCATCATGGCTTTAACCAAGTGTGTTGCTCTATAGTCCTGCGCTGAGCAGGACGAGAACGCAGCATTTCACACGCCTGCGGCTGGCCTGCCTGGCCACTTCTGCAGGCAGAGCTAAAAAAGGTTGAGGAAAAAAAATGCAAGCACATATAGCAAAGAAATTGTAATTTCCAAGTTTTATGGGAAAAACAAATTGTTGCTAATGGCTAAGAAAAAAAAAAAATTAAGCAGAAAATGGTACATACTAGTGCAGAATTGAACACAACACTCCAGGAAGCAAAATTAAGCTCAAAATCATAATGATTTTCTCCTGGACAAGTGGAGTGTTTCCTTGTTTTGCAGACACACAACTTTGAAAGTTGTCATTTATTTTGTTAAATATGCACCAGGATATACATAAAGATATCTAAGGTAACCTGATTGGAACCTTATTTTCACAATTTTATAAATGTCTGCAAAATCCCAGCATAATGCTTAACAGAAAAAGCCTATTAAGACGTAACTTTTCTGCCCTTAAAATATTTTAAAGGCGATTTTTTTTTGGTGGAACTTGATGTTGAGACTTAAATACACCCAATAAACCTGGCAATTTGATGGATTTAGAAAAATTGAGCCACTAAATTAGAGAACTTACTTCCTTTGTAAAGAAAGGATCAATACATGTAATTGCTTCAGGAAGCGTATTTCATAGCAAATCACTGGTGTAAAATTGGTCTTCCATTCAGCAATGCAAACTGCATTGCCACTTAAGTTACAAAAAAAAAAATAATCAGAGTGCCCCACTGGCTTTGTCTCCAGTGGGTGCAGCACAGAACCACGTCAGAAGCCCAGCAGCTCAGCTCTGAAACCCAGCCTGGCCATGGGTCAATGGACCAGTGGTCTCCCAGATAGCCCCTCGGGGCCAGCTCTGGCATGAGCAGCGTTCCAAACGGCCGAGTGCAACGGGGAGGTCATCAGATTGCGGACAAGGTCAAGCCGAAGTAGCCAGGGCAAAGACAGGAAAGATCAAGCAGGAATTAAGCTATTATCACCTCCAGCCTTGTGTGAAACGCTGCTTGGCTTTGAATTGTACATCTTTTTGTTGACAATCACCTTAATTAACCAGGCAGGGTAAAAACACACTTTTGTACCAAATGCTTGACGAGTACTTGATAAAAAAGAGATTTTTAACTATTTAATTGGATAAGTGAAAGAACAAGAACATGGCAGGGATAAACATTTGTAAAACAGAAAGTACCCTGAAGTTGCCATCGTTTTTATCATCACAGACAGAAATCAACAAAGCAAAAGCAGAGACACTGGGCTATTAATTCCACAGCAGTGTGCACCACAAATATGAAACCATGCCATGATTCTGAATACTTAAACCATAAGCTCATTACATATGTTCCTGATGTTTTTATTTTTTATATATATCTATATCTGCACAGCAATTCATTAATTTCTTTCAAGATCAGAAAACATTTGGCTTTCTAGAACACACCTTGTTTTCATTAGATTACAGAGAAACAATATGCTGCCTGGAAACTGAAACATTATCAGTAACTTCTGTTAGTCTGACTGTTAGAAACTTCTCATAAAACATTGTTTCATTACTACAAAAATGAGTTTTCAGAAAGTTTTTCACTGTCACTACAATTATACCTTTTTCCAAAATGAGCTCCTTTATTATCTGATTTTCTTACCTTGACCACGTGCTAGCATTTACACCTGGGAGAAGGGAGTGCAGACAGACACCCCGTGCCATTCTAACCATGTCGGATATAGCACCCATTTTCAACTGCTTTATATATGGGTGAAAATGACCATGTTAGTTAAAGGCCAACAGTTTTTCCTAAAAGAAGCGAATAAAACAGATAATAAAATATTTTCCATATTCTTCATGTATTTGGTAGCTGCGGTCCTTAACAGTCCTTCTCAACTCTATTTGTGGGGGCTGCTTCTTTTTTTTCTTAAAATATTCACATCACATGCCTACACTGACACTGAGACAACAGTGTAACTCCATTAATAATGGAAATTTTCAACACCTGCGAACATTAAAAATATCAATTAACGCACTTTTTGCCTGTTTTAGGGGAGGCAGGGAGGAAGGAGCAGCTTGTGGTTTCATGCAAATACGACGTGAAGATGCAGGACCAGGCTGAAGGGCCATTTAATGTCTCACCTGGAGCAGTGACAAGGACTGGAAGACTAACACAAGGTAAATACAGTCTTTCCACAGATATTCTCCCAGATTCTTACAGTTCTGCCAAAACCAGCACAAATGGTTTTGAAGTAATCTGTGCTTTTGATTTTTAAAATCGTTAAGCATGGGTTCCACCCTGTAAGTTCGTCTACAAAGGTTTTTCCTTTGGCTGTTCTAAAACTACTTCTTAATAATTCCAATGGATGGTTCTAGTACTCATATTGTGAAAAAACAGTAAATATTCCTCATTCCCTCTTCTGGACACTAGAGACCCATATCACATTTTTCCTTAGTGGTCTCTTTTTGCAACCCGAAGGATTCTAGTCAGTTTATATTCTACTCTAGATACCCACAGGACGTCTTCCTTCTGACCAGACATTTTGGTTGCCTTCAGACTATTTCTAATTCTACAAATCCCTTCTGAAATGTTGTGCACTCAACACACGTATAGAAATTGTCCCACATTTCTTTAGTTTATATGATTTTATGGAAAAATTAAAACATCTGTATGATTTTAAGTTCTTGCTTTAGCACAACTGTGTTGAAAATGAGTTTCATAAATTCCTCTGGTGGAATTCACCACTTCTATGGGGTACAGACAGGCAGCCTTCCGATGAGCAAAGTTGTAATGAAACAAAAAACATGGCAGAGGGAGTGAAGTGTTTATAGCAGTATATATTTAAACAATAATTAATATCTTACTTCTTCTTACATCTTTTACCTCGCTAGTAATATGACATGAAATTTCCCTTCTACATAGGTAATGTTGCCAGTTTGGCAGCAGCTTTATTCCTTGTAAGTTCTGAAACTCCGTCTCCTAGATGGAAAAATATAAAACAACACAAAGCACATGCAGAAAAGCTGATCAGGTTACAGGGTGTCTTGGGCACGCTTATGTCAGGCAGCCTGTTTCAATAAGCGTGAGTTGTCATTGTGCAAAGCTTCAACTTCTTTTTTTTTTAATATATATATTTTAAAGAAAGTCCTGAAATCTGCCATCCTCCAGTTTCTGAACGTTCCAGCAGCTTGGAACTCTAGAGTTTCTTGTCTCAAGTACCAAGGTTTAAATGTATTGCTCAGCATGCCTTTCCAGCAGTTGTACCCAGTCCTGCAGCCCATGTGTGCTCATTGGCCTATCTGCAACCACCTCCATTTCCTTCAAAAACATTTTCACTTTCTCGGTCAATTTTAGACACATTTTACAGCAGGCTATAAAGATAATTAAGTTCCTTCAATTTTTTTTTTTTTTTAATTAAGCAGGTTTTTCTTAAGATATGCATTAAGCNGGACTTGGAAGAACCTCATGCTTGAAAGAAAAGAATACACACTGAGTACATGTGACCCAGTAACAACTTAGTAATCTACAGTCACACAAACTAAGCAAGATAAAGGATCATAACTTGCCAAACACACCTATATGAGATATGAATTCAGATATTCAATGCCATCGCACCAGCCTTACAAGAGCCATCGCTGATGTGTGTCATATCACAAGACTGTCATAAATTAGTACCTATTTTATGATGAAACAATCTGGAACAGCATCCTTGGAGCTTACTGATGTTTTCTGCAAGTTTATGGTCTTCTCCTATCTTCTTTTGAACAAAACTAGTCAAAGACACCAAAAAAACCCCAACCCATAAGCAGACGGAAAAAGGACACACACAAAGCAGGAGAGGGAAGAGCATAGTCCAAAATCAATCACATTAAACCAACCTAATTTTCTTTTTAAAAGGTAACTGCAATAGTATATGGCGAAAGAAAAAGAGGTAAGATGTTGCTTCCCTTTGGAGAAAGACCTCAGACTGTCCCAGTCTCCCGTGACATTCTTACACGCAGAGCAGCGAAATGGA
Organism: Syrrhaptes paradoxus; assembly: GCA_013400615.1. Lineage (NCBI taxonomy): Eukaryota > Metazoa > Chordata > Aves > Pterocliformes > Pteroclidae > Syrrhaptes > Syrrhaptes paradoxus. The sequence continues at coordinate 46,936 of VZTO01025887.1, forward strand.
GATGAGATTAGATTACAATAATGTGGGAGTACCCAAGCTGGAAATCCATATTCCAAGAGCAGTTATCAATAGCTCACTGTCAAACTGGGAGGACATGGTAATGGAGTCTGCCCTGCTCCTAATACCAGTCAATAATCTCATTAATGACCTGGCGTAGAGGGTGCAGTAATAAAATTCTATACAGCACACTAAGGAGGCAACACAGCTATTCTGAGGACAGCATGCGGATTTCAAACCACCTCAACAAACTGTATACATGGTATTAAAAAAAGAAAATCAGCAAAGTACTATACTTGCCAAAGAGAAAATATCTGCAAAGAACAACATGGGTAACAATTATGATCTTGTAATTATAATGATAAATCCATTTATCACCACAGGTTAGCTGCAAAATCAGAAACAACAACTACTGCTCGAGTATGTGCAAATCTACTCATTCACCAAAGAAAAAAGGCAACACAGAAGAACAGACAGGCTTCTGTATTCCAGAACCTAACCGAAGGCCCAAACTCAACTGTTTTTCAGTTAAACACTGCCAGGCTATGCATGTTTGCTTTTTATACAATATTAACAAAACTAACCAGCATTCTTTGCACTAATAATGTAAACTAGGAAGTAACTAAACGAGTTAATGATCATGTCTGACCAGTACTTTAAAGGTACTAAACACTACTCTCACACAATTGAAATACGATATTGAATTCAATATAGAAATACTGCAATTTAACTTAAAAACACATGGTTAACCATTGAAAGGCATCAGTGCTGAGCTAATTAGTAAATAACGATGCCAGAGTGGTAGTGAGACACCAGCAAACTTCCAAGGGAACTTTAATCGCATTGCTTAAATAAATGGATAGGGGATAACTAAGAAATGAAATTTCATGCAATGTATCACCTCTTGAAATCAAAATTTGAAAAAGTTCAATCAAAGGTCGTACTACAGTGCAACATGAGTTTCCCTCTTTGATCATCGATCCAAGGCTTTCCAGGGATACTGACAAAGAGCGGTTGTGACCACACATATGCTTTAGCTTTCTCTGTTGAAGCGATACCAGCCAACAAGAGTTCCTTCCAAAGCTAGCTCGTGTTAGTCCTCCTTGTAAGATAAGACGCCTCGTTGCTGAACTCCACGAGGTTTGTACGGGCCCACCTCTCAGGCCTTTCCAGGTCCCTCTGGATGTCTCTGCAGACAGGCTTGAGCTGTGCTCCCGTAACACACATCCTTAAGCTCACAGTACCAAGAGGAAAATGGCATCTTGTTTCAGACAAAATCTTGGACTAAATTAACACAGCCCAAAACCAAGTTGATATTAGAAAAGAGTGGGAAAAGATTGCATAAATTAAATGTCAAAGGCTTTTGAGTCATCTTTGAATAATCATTAACGTATTAGTGTTTGCAGACTGCAAACTACAAGGAACTCACACTATTTCTTGCCAGTAAGCAGCATCTTCCAAGTTCTGGAAACAATCAAAAGAACATAAGGCTAAAAAAGTTTGTTCTGCTAACATCAAGTATTTCTAGTACACTAATGTGCAAGATAATTCTGTAACTTCTGGTTTTTTAATCTATTGAAAAAAGAGGTGGATACAAACTGGACAGCTTTTCTAGATGCCATTTCTTTATTAACATACAATTTAGAAATGTCAAGAATTCTTTCCCTTCCTTTAATTTTACAGACATCATGACTTTGGCTCTAGTGATGCAGAAAGCAGCTTTCCAGTACAGAATTACAGGGAAATCATTTCAGAACTCAGCTTGAATCAGAAAATGGCATTTGCTTCACTGCAATATTGGACGCTAAGGTGATAGCAAATGTTATACGTTCAGTCCTTTCAGGGCAGACCATAAGAAAGTACCATCATAAAATGATTACAGAGAATGATAGCTCAAGATTACAAGGAATAAGTCTAAAACATATGGGTCTTGTGTTTCATAATATCTGTTGGCTGTAAAGTAGGTGGGAAAGGAACTCTAAAGGAAGAGTAAACATTAGAAACCCCTTCATTTCCCCTAGCGGGTATCAAAACCAGAGGGGTCTGTGTTCATTTAACTCCTGTCTTCCTCCTCTTTCCTTCTCAAATGCACACACGCATATGCACATGTACATACCTCGTGCACAGCGGTTGAAGAAAACATTCTAGCAGGCCACATATTTTCTCTGATGGAAGTTACTGCTTCAGTTGCACGTATTCTTGACATATGAACACAGTAACACACAATATACCATTTAGGTAAGATTTCTGTCACTAATTTCACCATGAAAGAAACACCTAATTTGGTTTTCTTAGTTAGTTAGTAAATAATTCTATTTAAAGCATGGATATGCTATGATGTTACCATTAACTACAGGAGCACATAATAATCTGCTTTATACAGGCTCTTTGATGCACCTGTCAACTACACACATTCACACACTAGTAAGCTAATACGTTGCAATTCTGCAGGCAGAAAACTTTTAGAGGCATATGAGACACTTTAGCCGTGCATTTCACAAACACTTGCAGGGTGGAGCAGAACACTGAGTGTTAGGAAACTTGGTTTTTGCAGCTGAAGCAAAATATTGGGGATACGGGTATTTCCAACAAATATGGTTCTGTGCATTTGCAAATTTTTTCTTGTCTAATTCTTCCAACGCATCCTATGGAAATCCTGTCTCATCTCCCTTCCTGGCTGCTCATCCAGTCTCATGACCAGACTCCTCTAGCTGATCTCAGTACTCACCCAGATGCTTCACAGCAGTATAATGTAAGTCATGGCAATTTCCAAACCCAGAAAGCTGCAAGCAACTTCAAGAGGACATCCATAACAGCAGGGATGCCTCTACAGGCAGTACCAGCTTGAATTTAGATCATTTCCAAAAGATATAGAAACATTTCTATAAAGCCCTTACTACACTAATTGCCAGGAGAGCATTTGCTGGTTTTATTTGTTCTGTTAGAAAGGTTACTTTAACATCTCACCTAAATCTCCCTGATATCCAAGTCTATTAATTCTTATTCTATCCAGCATGGGCAGCAGAGATTTTCCCATTTTCCCCTTTCTCTCTTGCAGCAGTTCCTATGTTACAGAAGACTTAAGTTCCTCCTCAATCTTCTCTTCTTTAGAAGAAAAACAAGCATAGCTCCTCCATCTCTCGTTGCATTTTATTTTCAAGATGTTGTGTTCTTATCATTGCTCCAGCGTGGATTCCCTCCAAGTAGGCCACAACTATGAATGGAATACTCCAGCTACGACCTTATCAGAGCTGGGCAAAGCTTAAGAATTATGTCATACATTTCAAAAGTTATACTATATCCTGTTAACTGCTATGAAATGTGACTTACCTTTTGTCATACCACAATATTGCTAATTCACATTCACTGGTGAGGTACTACAACTCTACTTTTTTTTTTTTTGCA
>VZTO01025887.1:50582-93082 GCA_013400615.1 Syrrhaptes paradoxus
TCTTGCCAGTAAGCAGCATCTTCCACGTTCTGGAAACAATCAAAAGAACATAAGGCTAAAAAAGTTTGTTCTGCTAACATCAAGCATTTCTAGTACATTAATGTGCAAGATAGTTCTGTAACTTCTGTTTTTTTAATCTACTGAAAAAGAGGTGGATACAAACTGGACAGCTTTTCTAGATGCCATTTCTTTATTAACATACAATTTAGAAATGTCAAGAATTCTTTCCCTTCCTTTAATTTTACAGACATCATGACTTTGGCTCTAGTGATGCAGAAAGCAGCTTTCCAGTACAGAATTACAGGGAAATCATTTCAGAACTCAGCTTGAATCAGAAAATGGCATTTGCTTCACTGCAATATTGGACGCTAAGGTGATAGCAAATGTTATACGTTCAGTCCTTTCAGGGCAGACCATAAGAAAGTACCATCATAAAATGATTACAGAGAATGATAGCTCAAGATTACAAGGAATAAGTCTAAAACATATGGGTCTTGTGTTTCATAATATCTGTTGGCTGTAAAGTAGGTGGGAAAGGAACTCTAAAGGAAGAGTAAACATTAGAAACCCCTTCATTTCCCCTAGCGGGTATCAAAACCAGAGGGGTCTGTGTTCATTTAACTCCTGTCTTCCTCCTCTTTCCTTCCCAAATGCACACACGCATGTGCACATGTACATACCTCGTGCACAGCGGTTGAAGAAAACATTCTAGGAGGCCACAGATTTTCTCTGATGGAAGTTACTGCTTCAGTTGCACGTATTCTTGACATATGAACACAGTAACACAAAATATACCATTTAGGTAAGAACTCTGTCACTAATTTTACCATGAAAGAAACACCTAATTTGGTTGTCTTAAGTTAGTTAGTAAATAATTCTATTTAAAAGCATGGATATGCTATGATGTTACCATTAACTACAGGAGCACATAATAATCTGCTTTATACAGGCTCTTTGATGCACCTGTCAACTACACACATTCACACACTAGTAAGCTAATACGTTGCAATTCTGCAGGCAGAAAACTTTTAGAGGCATATGAGACACTTTAGCCGTGCATTTCACAAACACTTGCAGGGTGGAGCAGAACACTGAGTGTTAGGAAACTTGGTTTTTGCAGCTGAAGCAAAATATTGGGGATATGGGTATTTCCAACAAATATGATTCTGTGCATTTTCAAATTTTTTCTTGTCTAATTCTTTCAACACATCCTATGGAAATCCTGTCTCATCTCCCTTCCTGGCTGCTCATCCAGTCTCATGACCAGACTCCTCTAGCTGATCTCAGTACTCACCCAGATGCTTCACAGCAGTATAATGTAAGTCATGGCAATTTCCAAACCCAGAAAGCTGCAAGCAACTTCAAGAGGACATCCATAACAGCAGGGATGCCTCTACCTTGAAGTTAGATCATTTCCAAAAGATACAGAAACATTTCTATAAAGCCCTTACCACACTAATTGCCAGAAGAGCATTTGCTGGTTTTATTTGTTCTGTTAGAAAGGTTACTTTAACATCTCACCTAAATCTCCCTGATATCCAAGTCTATTAATTCTTATTCTATCCAGCATGGGCAGCAGAGATTTTCCCATTTTCCCCTTTCTCTCTTGCAGCAGTTCCTATGTTACAGAAGACTTAAGTTCCTCCTCAATCTTCTCTTCTTTAGAAGAAAAACAAGCATAGCTCCTCCATCTCTCGTTGCATTTTATTTTCAAGATGTTGTGTTCTTATCATTGCTCCAGCGTGGATTCCCTCCAAGTAGGCCACAACTATGAATGGAATACTCCAGCTACGACCTTATCAGAGCTGGGCAAAGCTTAAGAATTATGTCATACATTTCAAAAGTTATACTATATCCTGTTAACTGCTATGAAATGTGACTTACCTTTTGTCATACCACAATATTGCTAAATCACATTCACTGGTGAGGTACTACAACTCTACTTTTTTTTTTTTTGCATAGCAGATTGCTCCTTGTGTTATATTTGTACCTATCTGTAGGAGAATTGGCATGAAAATGACAACTCTCATTTTTCCTTAATAAACTTGATCTAACAGTTTTCTCAAATCATTCTTCCTTTCTGCAAGTGGTGCTTCCAATTCCACTACACTTCCAGTACCTTCCAATCCACTATCAATGGAAATTGAGGCCTAACCCGTTATTATCAAGAAACATTCCACTCCATACATCTTTCAGTTTTAATAATGAACCACCAGGAGCTATTCTCCAAATACAGCGGATTCTTTTAGACTAAATTTTCCCAGCTCACCATGAGACACTGTCAGAAACGAAGATCATCATCTGCTTCTCCTCTGTTTATCAGGTCTGTTACCTTTTCTCATCAGAAAGTATGATTGCTTTGACATAATCTATTCTTGATAAATATGTGTTTCATTTGCTTGTCTCCTTGTTATCTTCCTGGTACTTAAACACAGTCTGATTATTTGCTTAAGTATTTGTCTGTGAACTGCAGTTAAACTCACTTCATAATTTCTTGGCTCTCCTCTTCTTTCTTTAAAAAAACCTAAATACTTCATTTGTCCACCACTCTTACCTTTCTCCTCCTCTACTTCTCAAAAAACTCCCACACTCCAAAATTTTCTGTGCCACTCTTGCACATACAAGACAATGAAGCTCCTAACGACCAGTGAATTTGAAAATACCTAACAAGTTTTTATTTTCTAAACTGTTCTTTCCCAATTTGATATTGACATTGCATCTTTTTACAAGTGGTATTAATCCCACCAGTCACTGATTGCCACTGTTTCTTTTGGTAAGGACTCACAGACACAAGACAGACACTACTTTTTCAGCACTACCAGCTGACAATTTTCTCATTCCATTAAGCCGCAGATCAACCCTGTCCTTGATCGTCTCCTCTCTATGGATATAGTTATAACATGATTTCATGTTAATTATGTCCCTTGCTACTTGCATGACATCCTCAAGTTAACCTCAGATTTGCTTCATGCTATAATTTTGATCCTTCCTTCCATTTAAAAAAAAAAAATTCTGGTACTACCTCTTCCTGGATTTGAGGTCAACAAAGCTTTCCCAGCACCATAAGCATCCTTGTCTCCTTTGTTCACCTCCCCAGTTCAAAATACTCCTCAGATCCCAGACTCTACTTGTTTACTTCATTCTTTCCTTCAGGCTACTTACCTAAACCTCTGCCCTTGGAATTTCTATGTGCTGCTGCCTTAGCTTCCTGACCCATCTAATTCTGGGTCTCTTTCTATATAATGACTAATTACCAGATTAATTTATCTTCTAGTCCCACCTACTTCTTGTTCACTCACCAGTTCCCAGGCCCACTGCCCTTGTTAGCATGGATTCAATATGCTAAATTCTGTGTTTCATCTTAGTGTCCTCAAACAGTGGCTTTCTGGGTTTCTTTTTGTTCCTCTATCCAGCATACAATCTTTCTGGAGACTGCTTCCAGATCTCCCTCTCAGTTCTTTATCCCCTATCTCCTTATTTGTCATTGTAAGACTGTTTTTTGTCCCTTCTGTACCTAACTCAGCACAGCTTCTTCCTCCTGTTTTCATGTCACAACATTGCAGAAACTGTCCAAAAACGAGGCTGAATGACTAGAGCAAAAATACATAAAGTAACACGAATATTAACTGCAGCATTCTTATCTGAGTGGGGCAGAAGTGTGAACAGAATATTTACGGAACTAGTGGTTAAAAAATCTATACCAGTTTCTGTTGACTTTTCAAAGGCTTAAAACTTGTTCAGAGAAACAAAAAGCCAGTGGAAACACATATCTGTAGGATGAAGGACAATTTTGCCTTATTCAGTCTCAGGGCTAAAAATGTTTGCTGCAGTTTTACAGAATAATTCACTGAAATATTCTAACAGAAGTAAAACTATGTCATCTCCCTTGCATCTTCTGCTAAATGGCAGGATAGCTCCCAGTCTTCTTCCTTCCCTTTTCCATAACCCGTACTCCTATGATCACAGCTACAGTAAAGGCAGATACAGTACAAACTCTATTAACACCTTTCCAGAAAGTTTTTACCTTGATATCAGAAGTGTCACGCTGACTATTGCGCCACGCTCTTGAAATAGAGGAAAAAGTTCTTTCTGCATGATCAAACTTCCCACCTTGTAGATTTAGGAAAAGTGTTGTAAAGGGTTCCTGAATATATACAAAAAGAGTAATTAATAACAGCAATGTATTTCTCTAGGAATTTCAGGGGAAAAAAAGGATTTATTATTCTTTTGGAGTTTGGTTATTAATGATGCTATTCTTCTGGCAGACACATGATTAATTGCAAAGGGTTAATTCTACTATCCAGGAATGAGAAATACAAACTGATGCTTGTTTGTTCAACAAATGCTTTTTATTCCTACTCCAGGCATACCTATTTAGATAAACAGAAGCAAATAAAAACGAAATAAAATATTTACTGGCTGAAGGAGAAGCTACAGTCAGTTGTCACCCAAATTGCTCTCGAAAACATAAAAAACCCTCAGTATTCTTACCTTAGATATTTTTTAAACTAGCATGCACCAAAAATAACACATGCATTTCATTTTGTTCGAGGTAATCTATTAATATAAAGGGTAGCATTCAATACCGACAGCTTTATGATTGTTATTGTTTAATATGTAATTTATGATTTAGAAAAGAAAAATGTTTGAAAGATTTAGAAGCCTCCTCTTAGTTAAAGAACGCTTAAGCACATATTAGTGGATAATTGCTTGAAATTAGCTAAGCACTATAAATTACTTCCAGGATTTATGTATGCTTGTACATTCTAACAAGCTTTAATTAATGATGTGCTGCTAATGCTTTCCCAAAGAAATTACCTTCTAGGAGATAAATTGCCTCTCAATTTTATAGAAAAATGCATTGCTTAACCAATACATTATCAATGTGTAGCATCTCAAAAGTTACCTCCACAGAAATTGCTGAAGATTTTTAAAAATTAATTATTTACACCACAGAATTTCATGCTTATCACAAACCAACTCATTTACACTCATTAGGAAGTAAAAATTAAATACATTCACTAAGAACCACAAATGTTCAGTGCATGGCCCAGCCAGAAAATATGCAAGGAAGGAAAGTTAAACATGTTTATAGCAGTGTAAGAGTGTAGACTAAAAAGCAATTTTTAAAGAGAAAAAGCCTTCCTGATTTGAAGAGGCTGTACCATAAAAATTAAAACGTTCTGCTCAAACTTCAAAATTCCACATTACTGATTACAATTACTAGAAAATATCAGCACTCTGCTATACTACTGAGTTTTAGTTTATTCACTCACAGCTATTTGTTGCTTTCATTATCCTTCAAAGCAAAAGCATTTTTAAAAGAGATACTTACAATTCTTAATAACCACGTGAGTGCAAAGCTTGCAGTTGAATAATGTGTGCCATAGTGAAATTTCGGAACCTGATCGTCTTCCCATGATTCGTATCTCTCAGCAAAGAACGCTGCTCTCTTTGGGTTCAGAGCTCCAATCGGCTACAAGGTTTGGAGAAATAAATACATTAAGTCAATAAAGATAATGAGACCTACTATCACATCAAACTCCCCTTGCTCTTTTTGGTAACCAGAATTACTGGCATGACTGGAGAAGACTGGGTTTGGTGTTTTGCAAAAGCAGTTGCCGGATTCTGTAAGCACCTGAAAAGCTCTGCCTATCTCCAACCCGGATTCCACACACACACAGACAGCTGGGTGGAAACAAGTCCCTTCGCCACTCACACAGGCTTAATTTCTATCTACTGCTGATTCAAGTCAACAACTAAAACCCACTTTGCAGTGGAAGGAATGTCTGCGACAAAGAGCTGTTAACTTGTGTGCCTGTCTATGTGTGTGCATGTTGAATACACTATTAAGCAAAGAGTAAGCAACAATGAGAAACATCTTTGGATATTTTGGGGGGAAAAATAGTGACTGATAGGGTAGAAAAACATTAACAGTGCACCTAGAATTCTGATATTACTATTCTTGTTTCTATGCGTTCTATTTACCATCCCAAGAGAAGTTTTACTTAATGGATAAAACTTGGAACTTTGAAATAGATAAATAAAATTGTAGAACTTCTATATAAAAACATCAGTATAAAAGAAACAACATATGTGGACTAAAGCCTACAACACTTTCACCGACACTGTTATCCTTTGTTCGGCCCTTACCTAAGACAAAAGCACACAGGGACTTATGTAAGTGTAATAAATATAATATTTTGATAACTACAGCTGTGTATTTCTTCAGCAGACTTTTATGTAAAAGATTTGGAAAAATGAGTATATGTCACATAAATCATTGAGAAACCCAAGATTGAATTCAGCCATTCCACATAGAAAATACTGTAAGAGGTCTAAAATATCTTCTGATATATATGCAAAACATATATGCAACACAGTTTTGTACACAAATCAAGCACACTGTTTGTATGTGATCAGTGTAAATGATGCCCATCTGTACAGGCATTGGATGCACTCAAGTATAACTGACAAATAAACATGCAAAATATTTTCTTATTTCTGTCCTGCAAGAATAATTAATTATACTTAAGAAGTATACAAGGCAAGGAGAAACTTTGCAAGAAGAGTACTGGAACAAAAGTAACAATCAGTAATCTAGTTATCAAATTCAAGCATAGTTCAAGTGAAAAACGATGACTGCTATTCAGATTATTATTAGTAGTCAAATAACTGCTTCTTTGCAGCTCCCATGAAATTTGGCATACAAGCTTCTAGGATAGATCAGATCTATGAACGACCTAAGATCTAATCTTACATTTTTTACTTAGAGCAGCTTTTGCATTGCAGTAGGATAAAAAAGACATCTTAGGTTAATTACTATTTTTGCAGTTCACTAATTTGAAATATAACCCTTTAAAAGAAGTGGTTCCTGCATAAAAGGATTTTTATCTGATTTAGCAAATTTATTCCAGTGAAGAATGAAACTGACTCCAAGAAGTCTCTTTGTTGCAAGAACCATTTTGGAATCTCCATCTGTACTGATTTTCCCTAAAGACTCAGCTATGCTTCAGGGAAAAAAGAAGAAAGAAGGTCACCGGTAGACAAATTATATGAATTAAAAATAGAAACAGTGTTGTGCTGTATGGTTCTGTAACATTTTATGTATTCTCTTTATCTGCCCCTATTTTTATTACTCTCCAAATGACTATAGCCCAAATCAATAGTTATAGAATTACATTCCTTGAATATAAAGCTAAACCCAATTAGAATTGATTCCATTCTCTTTTCAAAAAAATGCTATCATGCAGAGATCCATATAGCCAGAATCCGCAGTATTGATTTTGGCTGTTATTGTTACAGTTGGTTTCTGAAGCCTGCAACAGGACAACTATCAAGACANAAAGAAAGCTTAGGGGTGGGGGGAAAAGAAAAAAAAAAAGAAGCACGGAGCTGTGCACTGACAATGATACACTATCAGCTTACTCAGAGAAGTTACAGTGGGAATACACACATTGAATTATACATTACACGAATGCACTGATTTATTGTGGTAATAACATCCACCTCATTAAAAGATTCTGCTTTGCTGCAGTTGGAGGGCTACATATTGTTTACTGCTATAAATTAATGGCAGCGCACAGAAGACTGTAGAACCCTTCTAACAATAGATCTGTAATGACAGTGCTGTATATCACAGCTTCCCCAGCAGCTTCATAATAAAATGGAGACAATGTATTGGGCTAATACATTCTACCAGGCAGGCCCATATTTTTCTGACAACTGCTTCGAAGGATGAGGTGATTGGAGTGTGTTACACTGCTCTGTGAACAGTTAACTAAGCTCCAGCTACCGAATAAAGCACGTATGAGGAATATTCAAATACCCTCTCTCTTTTAAGGTAGTAAACAAATTAATTGAAATTTTGTAATTATTTCATATTTCAAATTAAGAGGGAATTATGATTACATACTGGATTCCCTCCCCTGTGGGTAAACGCCAAGGGAAAAGGAGTAAATCCAAGCTAAGCTATGCTGGATGTAGCTGTGAGACCACAAATTTACACTGCTCAGCATGGTTTCCTAAGGAAGAACAAGATTTTTAAAAAGGCTTTCATATCCAGAAACTCCAGAATATATTTTCTTCGCAGTATCCCTTCTCAGAGAGGATTCAATATTAGTTCACCAATTAAAAACACTTTAGATAGGGGAAAAAAGAAAAGCAGAGATAGAAAAATCCTAACTAGCAAAAAAATTGATGAGATTACAGCAGTCAAGATGAAAAAATAAGTCACTTACAGCTGATAAATTTTCACTCTGTATTTAAAAATGGAAAATACATATGGTTTTAAAATCAAGAGTTCATTCAAAAAAGGGTCCAAACTGGAGGAAGAAGTGGGGTACAGAAGTTTTTGTTTTCTCTTTTCTAAAGGCATCATCACCTGGGTATTGACCCACAGCAGTTGTGGTAACTTGTTATGAGTGTGAAAGATACAAGCTATTTAAAAAAAAAAAAAAAAANAAAACACCTCTCATTTGATATTAATTTTTAAGTGCTCTCAAATCTAGCAATACCTCAAAACAAACAAACCCCACATTTTGACCAAGAACTGAATATAGTAAATCTCAGTCTTTGGACCAAGCTTGCTTCCTTTGAGACACAACAAAGAAAAATGGCTTGCTGAAAACTAACTGAGAAAATACACGGACTCCTGCCAACTACTACTGTTAAATATGTCCCGACACTATGGTGTACGGTATTTGCTGGTTCTTAATCTTACTCCGTGCCAGACACTGAACAGTGGCCCACCTTCCCTACATTTTCAGAAGAGGCCTCGTTGCACACAACAGAAGAAAGCAAAATGCTCACTGCTCCTCTGCACTGGGCAGAATCTCTCCTGGATTCTGTTGCTCCTGCTCAAGAATACATGCATTTGGAAAAGTGCTAACGACCTAGCATAAGCAGATCAAAATCTTATAAAGAAAGAATGAAGATATGTTTATTTACAGAGGTGCTTTTTTATTCCTATCAACGTATTCTCATTTTTTCAGTGGTGTTACTCCAAATAAACTGCCGTACCCTGTTCTCATCCATGCTGCCATTTGTTATTGGCCTTTACACAATTAAAAAAGAAAAAAGCAAGAAGGAAGGAGAGAAGAAAAAAATACAAAAAGAAAACAAAATTAAAAGAAGAAAAATACTTTTCCTTGTGATTTCTTATACTGTTTTCTCATGCACATCGAACCAGGTATCTGGATTCCTGTGAATACAATTGTCTGTATGCCTGAAGTATGTTTTGCAGCATCCTGGCCAAGTATGATGTTTGTTTTTTTCATATGTTTTATTTTCAAGATGACTATCTGGTTTTCATTACTGATATTTTTCATCTATTCTTTGGGCTTAATGGACCACGGGGACCATTAGGTCATCTCATCTAGCCTTGTGATTGTATGACAAGCCATTACATGCCTTTCCATTACATGGATCTGAGTCCAACTGTTCATACTTGATTATAGCATGAGCTGTATCTGGCCAACCTGCTTTCCAGAAACGCAGCTGACTCTTGAGTACACGGACAAGCTCCTATTTTTCTTGGAAGCTTTTTCTACTGGTAATTGTGATACTGATTCTAAAAAAAAATAAAATACATGCTTCAGTTCAGCTATGAATTTACTGGTGTGTTACTGAAATCTTCTTACACTCTCTCTGACCTATCAGAGCCTCTACTTACCCGGTATCTTCTGTATGTAAAGAGGCTAATTAGACTTTTTCATAAACAAATGAAACTGAGCTCTTCAGGTCTTCCATTTTAAGGCACTTCTCCCAGCCTTAAGATTTCTCTCCATCCTGCCCACTTATCAAGGTATTCTAATATACAGATCTCTGAAACGTGTTCAGTGCTCCAGCGTTAGTCCTCCCACTGTCATGAATATGCCGAGTGCTGTACACTCTGCCTCAGTCTAACCACAACTGCATTTTTAGAATATTGCTTGTTTAGTTACTTTAGGTATTAAAAACACATAATTAACTCCCAGAACTAGCCAATACTTGTAATATTGTCAGTGGGACTTCCTGATCATCTGAGTAAAACTTCTTTTTCCCAGACAGAAACAGAAAGACAAGATGCAAGGGTTTAATTATACCCAAATTTTATTAACTTAGGTCAACTGGGAAATATCTAGGAATAAACTCATATATTGTAATCACTACTCTCTCATCTTTCATTTCTGTGCTTGAGAACAGCCACAGAATGCCATGCCCCCCACTGAACCTTTTCTCACCCACTGCTAGAACTCACTGTTCTTCCTCTCAAACAACTCAGTACTGCTTTCTTAAAAATCAGGTGCTGCAGCTGCCCCATCATCTTGAGAGGGCAACTCACCTTTAATCCATATCTCACTCAAATTCATTAAAGAACCATATCCCAAAGAAAACCACAAACACAATTATCTGCTGAACTGTTTGAACTGCCCTCATTGATCAGCTCAACTGGCTCGTGAGCTCCTCTGGGAAAGATTTAAAAAGTTAAAACAATCTACCAAGGAGAAAAACAATCCTTATCAATTCACGAAGCACTGGTTTCACAGTAGATACCCAAATCCCACATCAAAGACTGGGTTAGGAGGGGGAACTGCAGATTTGGATGCCAAAATTTGGCTGAAGCTAAATAGACAGAACTTTAGCATTTAGGTGATACACAATGACCACTGCTCCATTTCTAAACTGATTTACTTTGTTATACTTCAGTATTAATTGTAAATGGTATTTTAGTCACAACACTCAAGTTTTTGCAACCTTCAACACAAGCAGCTACTTGAATTTCCTGTGGTTCCTTAGTGAAATAAGGAATCCTCTGCATATGCAATACTGAAACTGTGCAATAGTTATGAATACTCGTGAGTGTACCGATTTTGACATCAAGATACGAAATCAGAAAAATGCATATAGCTGTGCTGCCTTCTTCTGTCACTAAAGTCAACACATGTATCTGGTGACTTTGTTGAGCAGACATCCTCTGGATATTTGTTCATGTCCCATCTACTTAAGCTTCTTCCCCTTTACAGCTGTCAGGTCATTATGCTGTAGTTATAATTCTAATCCATTATTCTGAATATAGGTATCACAAGTAATTATGACACTTGAAAATTTGTAGGGAGAAGGAAAACACAGGACAAGAAGGTAAAACAAGTTCTGAGGAATACTTCCTGTTCTTTTTATGTCTACCCAAAACTAACATAATTTTCAAAAACAGGTAAGAGCTGCAAGCAAGCAAGACTTCATATGATCCACAGAGAAAAAACAAAAAAAATGGCATAATTACGCTTGTTATAAAGCAAAGAAAATTATACCTTCTCATATAATTAAGTTGATTGATTCATTGTTTCAGGGAGCAATGCAGAACAAATATACAGGGTAAAAAAAAAAAAAAAACAAAAAAAAACCAGAAAACTAGACCACCAGTCCACCAGTGGCCATTAAACATGACTGTCTAAATTATCTCTCCAGTTCACAAAGCAGTCAAACTTCTGGTTGCCAAGCTTGTAAGGTTATCTCAAGGGAAGGATGATGCTTTACATGCCCTCTTTATTTTCTTTTTTTCCTGAGACTCCTGCTACTGGCTGTTAACAGAGGCAAGATATTGAGCTAGATGAGCTTCTGGACTGGCTCCTCTCGTACAACTTCATATGAATGACTTGGCATCTTCCCACATACATGGGTTGATGCCCATGACAGCAATAAAAGCTAGTCAAGAGCACTCCAGGACAACAAACTTGCAGTTATTTTACATGTGTATGAATTCTTTTTTTAGATTTATTTTTTTTTATTTACACTACTCAAGAAAAACAAATAAATGGCTACCAGCCACCTCATTTAATACTTGCACACCCAGCTCAGGGTGCAGACAACTATTTCCCAGCAGCTCTTTTATCTAAGTGACAAGTACAACCAGCTGGCTGTGATCAGTGTTTTCATCAAATGGAGGATCCCTGGGAATTTTCTGATGCACTGCATATGGGATGAAATTCCATAATCCTCTTATCTCGATGTTTTCTAAACTAATCTAATATAATCTATACATACTCAAACCACTGAGCTTTTTTATGTAAGCATGCTTTTTAAAATAGTTGTCAGTCTTTACAAGCTTTCTTTAGGAAGTTCCTATTTATCAGAAAGTATATCATGAAATGTACCAGATCACATAATGTTATGAAAATTCTTTTAAAACTCAATTTTCTGTTCCTAAGAAACTAGGAATTCAAAAAAGGACTGGAATAAAAGCAGACAATAATTGTATGCTTGCAAATTAAAATAAAAGTATTTGTACATATGGATTATTATGATTTTTTAAGAGCTCACACGTTCCTTGAGACAACAAGAAGAGTCAGGAAAAACTGATGTAAAGGTGGCCCAAAAACTAGAACGTCTGAACTTGACAATATAAATAATATCTAACAATAAATAACATTTAATGGTGAGAAACACAGGAGATTCCCAACGTCCACAGTTCAAAAATGGATCATAAACTAATCTTAAACATAAAAAATGAAGAAAAACTATGTTTAGCAATATTAGCACTATTTTAGCAATATTTAGTGACAAGATACACCTCAGATCACCTAAAATCTTAGAAGAATTTGAATTTAAAGGAAAAATCTTCATATTACTAACAATAGTATCAAATGCCAGACCCCACCGGGAGTACTGCCTCCAACTCTGGGGCCCCCAACATAAAAAAGACATGGACCTGCTGGAGCGAGTCCAGAGGAGCCACAGAGATGGGCAGAGGCTGGAGCAGCTCCTGTGCGAGGACAGGCTGAGAGAGTTGGGGGTGTGCAGCCTGGAGAAGAGAAGGCTCCGGGGAGACCTTAGAGCAGCTTCCAGTGCTGAAAGGGGGGAACGGTTTTAAGCTGAAAGAGGGGAGATTTAGATGAGATATTAGAAAGAAACGTCTTCCAGTGCAGGTGGTGAGGCAGTGGCCCAGGGTGCCCAGAGAAGCTGTGGATGCCCCATCCCTGGAGGGGTTCAAGGCCAGGCTGGATGAGGATTTGAGCAACCTGGGCTGGTGGGAGGTGTCCCTGCCCATGGCAGGGGGGTGGAGCTGGATGATCTTTAAGGTCCCTTCCAACCCAAACCATTCTGTGATTCTGCGATTCAATCCATCTCTTCTTAGTTATTTTTTTCTACTGATTTCCTTCATTTGACTGACACTTTCATCTGCCTGTATTTGAGTTTGAGACAGGTCATCTGACAAAGTATGTCCACAGACTGAGAACAACCTTTAACTCCTCCTTAAACAAAGATCATCATTATTATTCTTCTACAACACACCCATTTTCTCTGAGCACTATTTTGATACCTGGATTGTTCTTTGACCCCAACAGGCTTCCTGCTACTAGGAGTTTAATCAACTTAGTTTTAGACAGCTCCAGTTAGGCAAGACAAATCCCATCCTCATTTCCACCATGAGTGCAATTTTCAATTTAGCCACCATCATGCTCGCTCAGAAATATGAATTACAGAGATGTGTGCTGTAGCAGCTCATAGTATACTGGAGTTCAAATGTATGGATATAAAAAGGAAGAGAGACTGCATCAAGAGAATAGCATTCACTTTACACTAGGAAGACAGAAAACACATCTTTCAAATGTCTATGGCCCAAGATACGTGTGTGTAAATTTACTTTATTTTGATTGTCAGCACATTTAATGACCAGACATGGGCCCCATGGTTTCTTGTGATCATTTAAAAGGTCATGAACCTCTCTCAGTTCATTTCTAATTAGAAGACTACACATGTTCAGGGCACCTGAAATTGAAGCAAGGGCAACGACAGTAACATCGGATACAAACTAAGAACAGTATTTTGATCCTTCATTATTAATTCTGAGCTACTGTTTTTCTTGGTTTTGAGTGTTTGTGCATTCCAAACAATACTCCTCCTTGAGGCAGGGGTTGATTAAGATTATTAGGCTCATTACCAAAATTATTCTTATTGATCCTGTAAACTTGGCTTTTGCTGTAATGCCTAATAAAAAAAAAAAAAGCTCGAAAAGAATTAGGAGACCCTACAAACTGCTATATGCATCTGAAGCTCAAAGAGTATACTTCTTGTGACTTCAAAAATAAGCCTCTGGTAAGAAAAGAAGTGAATGGGGAAGAGAAAGAAAGAACGACAGTAAGATGCGCTCTATCATCCACTGACACGTTCTTTGCAGGAGATGGTTTGACACCAAGAATAACCAACTAATGACAAGGAAAAAGAGACAGGATGGTTATGACACTGTAATAGAGCACTGGAAGTTCCCAGAATATTTTTCAAAATTTATGTAGACTAAGACTGTAATTTCAGAAAGTACGTTTTGATTAATCATCTCAGAGATGTATTTGGGTGAAGTTTCAGTCTTAGCAGGTCTCTGTAAGAGTTGTGGAGGAATAGGTAGTTAAATGTGCATGGAAATCACACGTTTACTCTGAAGAAGGTCCTGACAGAGATGCTGCATGAAGCTTCAACCAATATATGAGCATAAAAAGTCTGTCTTTGAAAGTGAAACACATGGGTATCAAGCAGAGCTTGATACTGAACCCAAAGAGCTAGAATTTTTTCAGACACAGCAACAGCTTTAGTGTCTCTAAGGACCATCACCGAGTCAGGCTTGTCAATCCAATAACTTTTTCATTTAAATAAGTCTTCCTCGTGGATATGTTCCTGCTTTTCATCGGAATTGCCGGAATCTATCCGAGGAGGCTCCTGTCCATGGTGCTGAACCACCCGAGCCCAGGCTAGCAGACAGGAGGACTCATTCTGTCTGGGTGCATAACTGACCATGGTGCTGCTAAATCAACCTTGGGACCTAGAAAACAGACCAGTCACATGTCCATGGGACCATTTGCAGCTTTGTCTCCTAATTTTGGCAAATGTCCTAAATGAAAGATACAACAGATTGACTCAGCTGCCAGAAAGGATAACTGAGCCATTTTATCATTCACAGAAGTCCCTGAAGGAATCTGTCTGAAGATTACTGGCAATCGAGAGTCTCAAAAAACCACTTCCCCCCCATTTAGAAATGGGAAAAACTCACACTATGAAACCAAAACTTTTCATGGCAATATAACAGACTACTCAGCATTTGAGCTGGTATGATTTCTAATGTCACAACAGATTTTCTGGTCTAAACAAAGAAACAAATCATAGTCCTAAGATTATAGCACTGTCCTGGGATATGAACAAGAGAACTTCATACTCCTGCACAGCTTTGGTCAAAAGAGGACTTGACTTTCGAGTTCTCATATCACAAGCAAGGACCCTAATCACAATTACAGTCTCCACCCACCCGCCACCCATCCCTTTTTAGCGTTCTCCATTTATATTCAAAAAGAACAGATTGGGAAGAAAGGGTCTTTGTTCTCGCAGCTAGATTTTGCTTTTTACGCTTTCCTAAATGGTACCAACACATGCACCCCTAAAAATCAAGGTACTGCTCAAAGTATTGCTTCCTGTTTGAATGCTTCCTTTCCCCTAAAAGTTTATTTTAACGTGATTATGTCAAATATCTGGATCTGTCAACCCCTTTGCACAAACAGGTACAGAGATCCAATGTACATCTAGGTGATGTACAGCAAGGTGACAAACCAGTTTCTGTAATTATTTCTCTCAACTGTTCCCTATTCTGCATACAATTTTAGAGAGGATAGGGTGTCCCTCTCCTCGAAGCAGGAAGTCGCATTTCACAAAGAAAGCATAACTGGTTACCTGATGGTGAAGAGCATCTGATAAATATACTTTATACTAAAAACATAAAAATCCATAACAGACTAACAAATGAAAAATGTGTCCTTTTCAGATATCACCACTTCAGATTGATTGTAGACTGGGGCTGGTCTTGATATTTCTGCCACCGTTAGTGCCCCCATTACTGTTGGTTCTCACACTGTTCCTCTCGCTTTCTTTTACTGCCCATTTTTGGAACGTGCTTTATGCTTAGAAGGGCACTGAGTCCTTCTGGTGAGTTTATCAGCTTTAGCTGGTCATAACCTGTATTGATTTTGTATTGGAACATGAGCTGACTAAATAATAATTTTAATTTCCTACGTGAAAAGCACTGGTTCACAGAATGCCTGTACAAGTTTTAATGCCTCTCTAGACAAGAAGATTTCTTTAAAAAAATGTGCAGAAGTGTAGTAGGTGCACATGGAAACATTTGCTACTATCTCTTTGCCAAGGGTAACAAGAGATAACTTCATGCACACCCTGCTATTTGCTCCCAGGGCAGCGTGTTCAGCACAAGTTATACGTGCAGTAAATCTGTGCTCTAAAATGGGCACCCTTCAACACAATTCCAGCTGGCAGGCTGAAGAACACTCAACGGTGAAGTTTACATTAGAACACCAAAACTGGTCTAATTTATCATAGTAAAAAAATCTATTATTTCTCTTCTGTCAAAGCGTATTTGATATCAGTGGCTCCCACATACCAATTAAACACCTCACTTCACTGAAGGTGAGAGCTATTTGTTGCTTTTGTACACTTGACTGGAAAAGAACTCATTTCGTACATAACAGCCACTATAAAACTGATGATGATTTAGCAAATACTGCATGAAAATGATAAAAATGAGAATAAAAATATTATTATGTACACATGTAGACACAGTGAAGCCAAAAAGATTTAAGATTGGCATAATCTTCTTCTTCTAACAGAGTCAGTTTATAATCTTAAAAAAAAAATTATGCTTTATGAAAGAAAAATTATCAACAGCTATGTGCATACAGCAAGATCTTATAACAAAACTTTTGAGAGTATAAAATCACGTTTGGATATCTCAGTATTTTCCATGTATTTTTACTTCTCTTTTTTTCCTTATCCAAGTCCAGAAACACCACACAAGTTATTGCTTCCACTGAATAAAGAAAAGAGAAAAAATGTGCTTTTGAATAACATAAGTAATGCAGAAAATGCCACACATTCTGGTGGGAAACTGTGTCTATCGTATAAATAAAATATATGCAGCTATAAATATAATATGTACTACTCATTCCAAACCATAGCTACCTCTTAAGAAATAAACACTCAAGTCAAAGAAGGGTAACAGACTGGCAGTGCACTCCTGGCATTTGTCAGGAGCGTTCGTCAGGCTGACAGTAATATTAACCACAATCCATTTCAGTTGCTTTGGTTTATCATTGTGTGACTGATGTTCAAAACAATGCCATAAGAAGAAGCTTAAATAAAGTGTTGGTTTAACCTATACACTGCAGTTCTTTAAATCTGTACTAACTGTGGACCTCTGGCTAATATATTAACAAAACTGTTATGCATATTTGTAACTTTACAATACCTAACCTTAACTTGCAACTTCTGGNGAAATATTCCCCATATGCATATTCTTCTTTTTAGTTCAGCCCTCACACACTGCCTAAGAGGGCAATTTTTTTTTAGGTACCAAAAGAAGTAAAAGTATTGACCTGACATCCTTTCTGCCAGACCAAAAATCAAGGTATTCCTTTTCTTTACTCAGTGGGAGCACTAAATTGTGATGCATTTCTGCATGTGCATAAACAAAAGAAATAAAGACTGCGAAAACCATGTAAAACATTAAGTGAAATACCTTTAAATATTTTAAAAACCTTCAGCAGCCCAAAAGCATAGATGGGCTACAATACATAATTACTGCTTATTTTGAAGCGTACTACAACGAAAATAGCACAACATACGTGCATACGTGACATTCAAACACTTCAACAGTTGAATATTAGGAAGGTTTTTCAGATATTTGCCATGAATTAATCATCTGACAAAAATTTAACATTTAAACTGGAGTTGATACTGCTAGAAATGCCTGAGCAGTAACCACAACTGGAACTGCTGTATCTGAGACAGGCATGGCATAAAGACTTTCCTTGTGTATATGGAAAGCACTGGCGTTCATCCAGAAGAGCAGTTACATTTTCAGAGATAAAGATGCACTGCCTAATCAACATTTAATAGAACATAAGGGAAGATGCATGTTAAATATACCTATGTACATAAATATTCACTATTCCCTAACAGTAGGGTCAGTTCTCTGCAGATCACCCCTTAGAGATTAACAGCCCCCAAGAATATCATGTTACGGGCTTAAATAATATTAGTGCACCTCTTTCTACACATAATACAGTAAGACTGACATCTAATATTGTAATAAATATTTCCTATATTAAGTTCATAGTTTTCAAACATATGATTGGGAAGGCTAAGGACAGATGTAGATACAATCCAAGTAATGTCCACCTGGTAATGTCCCCAAGCCATGTCCTCTCTCAGCAATAGCAATGGAAAGATTCCCTCAGAACTTGAAGTATATTTAGGAATCCTGAAATGAACTAATGAACTAACTTCATGAACAGAAAAATCCATATAACCACTCACTGTTAATAAAAAAACCACACAGAAAAAGAGCAGGTTTGCTATCCAATTTCTTAATGGAAGCAAGAGTGCCACCTAATCTCAAATGAGGAAAAATTGCTCTACACTGCTCAGTACTATTTCAGGGTGGAGGAAGAAAGACTAAGACTACAGAGCTGGCTGAATTGACCAGTTTACAGATTCAAATGCAATTAAAAGGAGATTAAAAGGGAAAATAATAGATGCTTCTACTTTGTAAAATGAAATACTCCTTTATTGGAAAAGATTGAAAGATAAGTAATCCCATTCTATGAAGTTATAAACAGGCTGTATCATATTACACCTGCATATGTTTGTTTAGGAAAGAATCATAGAAAAACAAGGCTACTTTGCCAGAAAGGAGTTGTTGTTTGGAAAAGTTGTTAAAAACGGACAATGGCTGTCTGACAAAGGACTGCATTACTTGAGCATACCTGAAGGGGATACACAGAGGAAGTGAAAAAAATAAAGTTTCTATTTATGGCAATAAGAGTAAAGATTTAAAAGTACTTGAAGCATCATTGTGTCACAGCCTTTGCTACTAAAAAAGAACAATTCAATTGTGTAGCTAATTCTTAGTCTTTAGCCGCCTCAGCATTCCTAACTTCACTAAAATTTGAAATTAAATGTAACGCTTATACTGCAACTACGAGCACCTTCCATGAACAATTATTAAATTGGTACAGTCAGAAGCAGTAAGAATACATCAATAATTCATTCTCTCACAATCTGATAACAATTATCAGTATGTGTATATAGAAGTGAAACACTGTTAATGGTTGTGCATTTAGCAGAAAACATAACAAGACTGAAAACTACTGTGATAAATACTGGAGAGAAAAAGAAGTTTATCTGATGACAAATACCTTTGACAAATCCCTGAAGTTGCTAGGAAGTGTAAGGTCCAACTCTTCTGATTCGTAGTTGGTGATAACCCAAGGGAAGACAGGGTACTGATTTAAGTCATTGTAAGTTCGACCTGACAAACAAACAAAAAAAAACAACGCCATGAGTTAAGAAAGTTTTACTTAACTAAAACACCAACCTCTAAAAATACAATATAACTTTATGCACCCCCAAAAGAACTGCAATTTATTTCAGATCTTTCATCATTTCAATGTTCTCCTTTGCTTTATTGAAAAGGAAAATGAAATAAGTTCACAAATTGCTGGTATTTAATTTAAAACATCACAGCCCATTTCACTTCAATTGTGAACTCTTGCATACAGTAAGAGCGACAGTTAAGTCCATTCATTTTCTTTGCATTTCTTCTTTCCTTGTTTATGTAATCTCTTCTCTTTCTTAAAGGTGAAACACTTCAAAAATGGAAAAGTAATGACTTTTGTTGATACTAAAAATTCAAGCAATATTTTTATATATTGTATTGAATTCAACATGTGAAAGTAGAATGAAACAGCTGAGGACTTTAGACTGAGAAATTATGCAACTAACAACCATTTCATCTAGAAAATTCACTTTGAGGGGGATTCTTCCTTCACCACTGACCATCTATGGATATGCCAGAATTTAACAGAATAGAAAATCTATTCCAGTTTCAGGTTCACATGTGCACCTTCATGCATCTATCAGACGGAAACAATCCCCTTCTCCAAGTAAAAACAAAATATTCAGTTAGAACAATTGTATACCACACACGCATACACACTACATACTCTGGTTTATAATTTTTAAATGCATGATTTTTACATGGATCCTGTCTCTTTTTATGATACTGTTGCAGAAGCTCATTCTTTCCCATCACCTCCAACCAGTGTGTTCTCAGACTTTGTCCAGACTGGTTTTAAAAGTCTCACAGGATAGGTTTTTACTTCTTCCGCTGGAAGATTATTTCACAACTCAACCTATCAGGTTGTCAGAAAATATTTTCTAAAATTCCATGTAAGTTTTCCTTTTTACAGTTTTCTTACACCATTCAGTATTTTTCCATCCCGGTTTGCAGAATTTTCAAACAGCACAGTCAGATCCTTTCTTTCCCCAATCGGTTGGTTGCGTTACACATTATCTCATAGTCAGGATTAAGGCTGCTTACATGACACTAAGATATCCGTGTGTGTTTGTTTCAAACTGATAGCCATCGCAACAATCTTTTACCCCTGCCATCAAGGGCAACCAAGCTTTCCTTTTTTCCATGTTACCTTTTTTCTCCTTTTAACCTCAAATACCAAGTAGGTAAGAACTCATTTCATTGTATCAATAATATATTAAAGCTGAACAAGATTATCATTAAAAACACAGAAAACACTGTCATGATCTTGCCTTATTCCAGTTTGGCTGTAAGGAGGCAGGCAGATCTACCCGTACTTCTATAAAATCTGCCAGCATTCTGGCACCTCTGACTTGATGACTGATCACAGAAATTAGCAAAACTGACCATTTGTATAAAATGCAATTAGGGAGAGCAGAGGCATTTGTTCTGTCAATCTTGTAGCAAGAGCCAAGCCTGAAAGGGAATTAACAGATCTTTCAACAGCGTCAATATCAGAGAAAAGATCTGAAAATTGAGGAATTTTCTAAGTTGCTCTGAGAACTAAATATGCTGGAAAATAAAAGAGGGGTCATGAGACCAAACAATTAGCCTCCATTTACCGAAGTCAAGTTGGTTAAAAGCTAAGAGGGTACAATGGGTTAAAGGAAATACAGCTCCTAAATAGCAGACAGTACACGTAGAACCTGTCCTTCCACAACAGTCAAGATATTCTGACCCTAGAGATATATTTTAAGCGCAGTTCAGTACAGCATTATGAATTGCATGCCCGTCTATTCTTACACACTTACTCTTACACAAACATAGTAATAATAATTATTAATAAAGTACATTCAGGAAAATGTTGTGAAGGTGTTCTTCAGGAGAAAATTTTACATAGAAAAAGTTATTTATTAAAGGGGCACAATCTAGTAGTGCCTCATGTCTCTCGAGACTGTGCCACCATTAACTCCTTTTTGAGTCATTACAGTAATCTGTGTTACCTGCTATAGTGTTTAGAAACATCAGGTATTCAAAATTGGAGATTTCTCGGTGTTGCCATCTCTGGGTCATGTTGGAAGCTTTGAAAATCTGTCGTGGACTAGCCAAAGAAATGCGTCTGAAAAACAAAAATACACATTGGAAAAAAAATAATGGGAAAATCTGGTGAGCCTTCCTTTTTTTTTTATTTGAATTTTAGTGGCAGTTGTACATAATCTTTTTACTTGTTCTGTGCTAGATTTCTCTGGAGATTAAATGCTGTTTTGGATACTTCAAGGTCACTTCTAACATTTTATAATCTAATAAGAATAAAAGACTTGGAACATCTGACAGCTGGATACGCCAAGATTTGAAAGCTTTCAAACAGAAACCTTTACAGCTGTGTGAATTCAGCTGCTCCACGCAGGCTTGATGTATTACAGAAACACGTTAGTAGTGATTTAGAGAGATGGCAGATCATTAAATAAGGAAATCACACGACTTTTAAAATTTCACGTAGGAATAAAGTCATCTTTCAGAAGAGGTTTTTAAACCCCTCAAGAACATAGGAAAACAATGATAAGATGATAGAACTTCCTTATGAAGTCCAGCCTCTTGAGATGTCAATTCTGGGCAGTGTTGAGGAGTTAATCACAAATAACTCAATTAAACTTTTAGAATGTGATGCCAGATTTCCTCATGTTTGGAAAGACGACTACAGAGTCATTCCTTGAAGTGATAAATCAAGCAGAGAAGAACTTATCATAAAATTCCCAAGGCTGTTTTGTTCATAATAAACACATCTGTAAATACCAGAACCACATCACTTAGGGAAGAAAAAAATCTAGATACAGTTTTAGTTAACAAATCTTTACAGGTATTGGTAAACAATTAAAGAAAACAGTTACAGTAACTGAGTATTTTCATGAACTGCACTATATTGTAAACAAATTTATCAGTATAAACGGATGTCAAATTTTGAACAAATGTGTAGATGTTTTCATGTATATTTAAAATTTTTCACATGGAACTTCCTTCTGTAAATAGAAATCTTCATTCAAGGTCTTATAGAGTGGCTAGAAATTAAATTAACGAGAATTTTTTTTTCTGGACTTGATGAAAAAAGTAAACTACAAAACACAACAGAAAGCATCCCCAACTATTTTAATGCCACTTCCGTGCACAGAAAGCTTAAAAAAAAAAAATGAAAGCAAGAACAATCAAGGTAGTCCTTAAGGGTTGCTGTTTCTTCTAAAAATTTAGAAATTATTCTCCTTAGAAATAATTTATTATTCATTAAAGTACAAGAGGCAAACAACCCAATTACAGAACAAAAACTTCTGTTTTCATCAGCCTCATGAAACTGTGCTGCTTCATCCAGAGCACACCTGGTAATCGAGCCCTAATCTTCTGTGAAAAAGGTACAGCAAACTGAATCGTATTCTTCAGTTCTGGGATCCAAACACAGAGCCTGACGTTGTAATACCGATCTCTCACTCACCCTATGTAAAATTTGAACAACATCCTCCAGAGCTTAAAAGACAGGCACACCATCCCAAACCTTCACATGCTGTTCAGCTTACATTGTTCTACATGTCACTACAATATCCTTCTGATGAGGAACAATCATTTTCATCAAGGTTTAAATACTACAGAGGATCCAAGGATGTTACAGTCAAGCTAATATAACTGAACACTGCCATAAAAGCTAATCAGTCCTACAACCAGTCTTAAATCAGTCTTAAATTTCAGTGAATTGGCAAGCATAAAGATACCTATTTTCCTTAAGCAGGGTAAGTGATTGAGTCTCACTGCCAAAAAGACGCTATCTTCTCTATAACAGAAATTTTAAAAAAAGTAAAATTCAAAAGTTTTTTTATTATACAAACACGCTGCAAATGGCATAGAAAAGTTATAAACTGAGGATGTGCACATTTTGTAAACCAGTAGGTTCAAACCATGTAGGATGGTTTGATGAGAAAAGAACTCTTAGAACTGACAGATAAAATTGATTCAAATCGTCAAATACCTGGTCTGAGGTAGTCCAAAGATAGTCCCAATACCAACCCGAGGTAGACAGTTGACCACTTTCTTTACTGTTGCTTGGTCAGGAAAGTTGAACATGACACCCACTGTGAACACAAGAGTCACAATATGGCATGATTTGACACCTTTCATTTTAGGCTTTCTGGCCCAACAGAATTTAATCCTAAACTCAGAAGTTTAACAGGTAAAAGACTGGACATGTTTCCTTCAGGATACTATAAATATATTTTTATATAATTTTTGGAACTGCTTTTATTTACCACTAACAGGAATTTCAACAGAAGCTGTCAATTTTACAAAGCTTACAAAGCCTACATTTGTTTTCCTTTCTGAACAGAAGTTAAACCTACATACACAGCTAGACTATCTAGAATTTACTATTAAAAAAAAGTTTATATACTAACTGGATCACACATTTACTAGTTTACTCTTTAGATATTTTCAAGATATATTCTTAAAAATACTATCTTCATGTTTTGTTGGAAACACTCAATGACACAAAATAGCAACCTAGAAACCTAATTATGGTATCACCAGTGGACACTTATGACTTCACAAAGTACAACTACAGGCTCCAAAATAGGAAAGTGTTTATGCACATGATTAATATTTTGTTTGAGAACATGCACTTCAGATATGCCCAACAATGTTCTGCAAGATATTAGTCTGAATACTTACCAGCCACATTCAAGATTTTAAGCTCAGACAAAAACTTTTCAACTAACATACTAAGTGCATAAAACATGTTATCCTATGAAACATTTACTGATTTCAGGTCAACAACATTCATATCATTACCAAAACAATGTTTTACATTCAAAAACTGTCATCTTAAGACCTACTTTATTTGGTGTCTTTGTATACAGTTCTCAAAATCTGTTTATTAAAATTTCCTTATCAGCATAAAAGCACTAGAAGTACTGCAAAGACATCAAATAAATTGGGGAGAACATAGCAGAAGTTCTCCAAGTCTCAACTCACTATAATTTGAGTGACTTGTCAGAGTACATATCTGTCTGAAAAAGGAACTGAAGAGAGGAGAGGGTGAAAAAAAGGTTCGTAAACAAGGTTCACACACATATTTCTTAGAGTTGTACTAGGGTCTGACTGAAATAAATTATTACTAGAAATAAAGCACGAAAGTATACCAGTCCCCAGTCTAATCCAGTAGTCAAGTTCTTTCATTATGTTGTTCTTGGCACCTGTAACTAACAACTAATAACAAAAAACCCCTCTTCATGCAAAACAGATCAGAGGTAGGTTTGCCTTCAGCAACAGTTTCCAGAGGATGTCAAATATATATGTGGATATAAATTTAAGTGAGGCATTGCTAATTCCCAGTTATCATGTTTGACCATAATTCCTCACTGAAAAAAAGAAAAATAAAAAAGGGAAACTAAATTTAAAAATATACTAACTTAAACAGAGGCATAATCCAAGCCCTCCTTGTATCTACACAAATCCATACCAAAAAGACATGGCTTAAACAGCCAAACATAACTCGCACGTCCCCAAATTAACACTGGCCATTCCTCTAAACTCACAGTACCTCTGTTTGCCAGGAATATCTCCAGTGCTGTATTTTGCAAAAGATAACGTCGGGAAAAGATAGCTCGAATCTCTGAAAACAGCCATTTTCCATGGAGTCCTTCTGTATATGCCAGAATCTAGTAGAAAAGATAAAGTTTTAAATATGTTGTTAGCATAGGTAGTATCTTGTAAAAGAGAATCTGTTTGCTCCACAAACATGGATTCCACCAATTACATGCAAAACCTGCAGCAAAATTAAAATAACGGCCAAACTTCAAATCAGGCTATGAACCGATAATGGATTTTTGGAAGACTTAAACTCAGCTGCTCATGTCAAGGATTTTAATTGCCTATTGTCCATAACCAAGGGATTTTCAGAAGCGTTTGCTACTTCTGCAAAGCATAAAAACATATTCTGTCAAGTTATTACTAGTGCCATTAGATATATCTGCTCCCACTTCAGCGTTGTAATAACAGGCCTGTAACAAATAAGCAAGAAAAAATGTCTTCAAAGAAAAAAATGTCCTTACATTTATCGTTAAGGCAACATTCATTAATTCTGGAAGTCTAAAGGTTGGCTGTATAAGAGGTTAAGTATCATTTTGTCAGCTAAGGTTAAACACAAACCTGCAAATGAACTCAGCATAATCTCTCTATGGAGTAAGCGGTTGTCAAAGTAACTTGTTACAATTCCTGTCATCCCATCTGACAGACACAGATGCTTAGTCTGCCTTCACAATTCCACCTAATCCCATTTTCAGTCCTCAGCCACTTTGTTTCTTTGTGGCTTCACTTTTTCCTTTTCATTTCAAAGCTTAATTATGTAAGTGTTAAGGGACGGGGAGATGGGACACTTCTCTGCCTCAGATTAACAAACCATAAGAGAAGGAAAATCTCCGAGATCGGCCAATTTTTAGCTAACACAGAAGCATTTAACAGAAATCCATCACAGAAAAGGAGATTCTGATATAACCCTCATTAACATAACTCTTATTACAGTTTCACTTTAGCATTATATTGTGCATAAAAAATAAAAAAGTAAAACTCAAGCTTTTAACTTAACAAAGACTGTTAATGAAGCCAATAATTTGTTTATAGGTTTTTAACCAAGGAGGATTTTGCCTCACATGTAGTATATGTTCACAAACAACCTGCGTTTTTGTAGCACAGAGGGCAGAGGCACCGCTATAAAAATACCACACAACACAGTATAAAATACTGTACCACCTTTGTGAATTAAAAGCAAACAAGACTGGCAAAACAACAGGACTGGCCAAGTAAAAGCAGCTCGCACAGAGGATCAGAACGTACAAAGCAAACCATCTCCCACACCTTCCTTCTTTTTAGTTAATCCCTCATCTTCCCCCTCAGTACAAGTGCCACTGAACTCTCCTAACACCCACGCATACACAGAAAGAGAGGGGAAAAAAAGAATAATTATTCCAAAACAAAATTCTAGAAATGCAATGAAAGGACCAGAGGCTGTCAACGGTTGCTAATCATTTCTGGAAGTGGGGAACTAACAGACTTGGGCCGCACTGACACCTTCCATCCCACATCCATAACGCATCCCCACTAATTGGCACATTTGTATAATTCCCTGGTGCTATTCAGAACCACCGCGGTTGGCTTTTGTCACCTGCATATAAATATCCTTTAAGAAGCACAACATCAAAAGAGGTAACAAAGGAGACAAAGCTGCAGTGCTTGTGTACAAAAATCTTGTAGCACTTCTGCTGGTATTCACCTATCTTATCATCTTTAAATTGGAGCTTACAAAGCCGAGGATTATTTTTTGAGACACACAGGAATGGGGTGAGGTCTGCTTTTCTGCGGTGACAATTAAAACACAACAGGCTGAGTGTCACTATCAGTCTGTGCACTGCAAATTCAAACGCTTACTGCATGGGTACTGTGAGTGAAATCAGCAAGTGAGTAATTCAGTATTACTTTTACCCTGGGAAGCGAGCATTTTGTGTGACGGTGGAAACCCTGCACGTGGCCAAAAGCTTGCTGTGTGCAACTTCTTCCAAACTGGAAGGAAAAGCACCAACTTGAAACTAGCAGAGGTGGTTGACTTTGTGCACCTTGTACAGGCGCGATAAAGTTACTGAATTCAGTATAACAGGATGGACAGCAGAAACTGGAACCACTCTGCAGAAACACTGGCAGCCACCACGATGACAATTCTTCAAACCACTCATTAACACCAGTTACCGGGAGCGAGTGGCAGCTGAGGCCTGGCTGAGTCAGGCCTTCCTTCCGAGCTGGATCGGCGTCTGCCTGCTCTGCAGCTTCACTTCAAAGTCTCTGGAGTTCAATTAAAACTGGATTAGGTGGAAGCAGCCCTTCTTTGGGACACCGATCTCTGAAACTCCGAGCACGCTGACAGCACCCTCGACAGAGGGCTGGCTCTCTACTGAACCAGTTGCCATGGAAACCGCATCATTACCCCTGCTCCACGCTCATCACACCGCGGACCAGAGATGAAAGGTCCAGAACACAAACACGTTGCTTTCATGTGTGTCACTAAGTACTCCTTACAAAAATCAAATGCAACCTTTTATTCCCTAACAAACATCTTTTATTAATAGAACCTCCAAGCTGCAGAAACCAACTAGTATTTCAAATTAAATTGGGTTTCATTTTCATAATTTTTTTAAAATCAGTGTTATCACTTCTGCTCATCTCAGCTTCAGAATTACAACTTTCAAAAACTACTGTTGCATTTGCCTGTTGTCACCCATAAGCCACACAACACAGAATCCTACTTCAGAAATTAACAACAACCATCTTCTTCATCCTATTGTACAGTATGCTGAGTTTAAAAACAACTCACATTTATTTCTGTATTGTCACCATCAGTTTTAGAACAACTTGTGGAGCAAAGGCTACCGAGGGCGTACAATGTAATCTCATCTGTATGAATAGTACCACCTTCCTCACATGAAGAAGGTATTTACAGACTTTCACTGATTCAACACATCAGACTGAAGTTCAACCTACTGCACATCTCATTTATCTCTAAAGATACTGCACCTCACAGGAGGAAAGAAAATTTCTACAGTTCACCATTTCATTTAAAAACACTTCAAATAAGCTAATGAACAACTCGTAGAGCTCTATTGTACCAAGAATCTTATTGCACAAACTGTTACCTCATTAGACTTTGGCAACACTAGATGAACAGATGGCAAGAAAACACCGTTAAAAACAAAAAAATTACTTTCATCTTTGCATGAAGTTCCTTCAAGCAATACAAATGAAGGCCTGCACCTGTAACCAGTTCTCATACCCATGCTGCAGGTCCTGCCACTACACAGCTGGAAGAAACTCCCCAAGAAGGCAGTAAGTAAAAAAAAAAGAAAAAAAAAGCCAGCTTTGATTTCAACTTTGAGGAGATTTTGAAATCCGAGTTGCATGAAAACTTGGTACCACAGCACCGACCACAAATTAAGATCATATATAAAGTAGTCCTTTCCTCATGATTCATAGCTGTATATCAAGTCATTTCCCAACATTAAAACACTTACTCAGAAGCTATTCCACCATTTCAGTTTTGCAAACAAAACTATTTCTTCTTCAAAACCTTCCTTGAATGTTGATCGTAAACAACACGTCTCATAAAAGATTACATGCAATAGTTAAAAGATACCATCACTATGGCTGTCTCCTGAACTAGAGGAGCAATATTTTACTGCAGACTGAACTAACATGTTGCTTTACCTTTTAAGCAAACCAATCAGCTATCACATATTTGATTTCATTTTAGAGAAAAGTACTATTGATCTCGAAAATGTGAATAGGCTAGAAGTAATTAAGTCTGCAAATGGCTTATAGAACTGAAACAGTAATTGAATAATTATATTACTTTAATGTGCCAGCCAATTTAACTGCCACGAGTAAAATAAAAACTAAATAGCTTATTTAAAAAGCTAATGAACATTTGTATATTTAAAGAAAGTTATGGTGTACATTCATCAAGACAAAAAAAAAAAAAACCCCAACCAACCAACAAAAAGCTTTTAATTTCCATTTCAATTCAACTGCAATTGAGAGATAAAATCCAGAAATACATTATTCTAGCAGAATTCTCAGTCGTTTCGGGTCCTTTTTCTTCAGGAAGGTAAAATTACAGCACTTTGAGGTTGAAAAACCTGACTCAGTTCACTCGGAACCTGGATGTCTATCTACCACAAGCTCAGCCTTGAAACTGTGGATCCTCAGATCCTACTGTCTGGGTACAATTTAGTTCCTGGATGAATTTCATTCACAGTGACAGGGTCTTTCTTGAGTCTTTGTTTAAATATGTCCAAGTAAACCAAACTAATAGGGAATTAGATCAGATTATTAATAATGTTAAATATTCAACTGCTTATTAGTTTATTTTAGATTTATCAAGCAAACAATGAATAAGATTCTCATTTAAAATCTGAGATATCTGTACAACCAGCTGCTGAAATCCACAGGCACACGGCAGTAGTCTCCCACCCAGTCCCTCCTGCGAGCACGCACAGTCTGCTAGACAATCCTGTTCAGCATTTTCATGGGTGACAAACTCAATTAAACATATTCATTACTTTAATGTTCCACCAGACAGTTTTCCCCAACATAAAAAATTTAAATAAATAAATAAATACTGTGTGACCTTTGTATCGATCAGAGCAAAATGGCTTATCCCAGGGTGTGGGTGGTAAAGGGACTGGGGAGGGGGGTGGTAAAGGAGTCTTATGTTTTCTCTTCCAATTACTGGAGGAGATGATAAAACCACAGCAAATGATGTATCAGCTCATTTTATCTTATCGCTTTGGGGCTAGGTGACAATGAAGTTCATATTTCACTGGTTCCCATTGAAGATTGTGAAAATTACTTGCCCTTATGACCTGAAATTTCACTGGAAGACAGAAATTTCTCTTCTGCAAAGTAATGCAATTTTTCAGATGTCAACCTTTAGCCCAGCTTTAAAAATTAATTTCATTTATATTAACCAATGATATTGATATTTTCACAGAATGCTCTTTGATACATGAACCACCGACTAGCAAATTGATGTGCTCTCGAAGGATAAAATTATTTTATCTGCAGGTGCTGGGGACAGACAGATTTACCACAAACTGAAATTCCTGTTTCACAGTACTCTACTAATACTAACCTCACATACCTTCAGACCTCTGGACCTGTGAAAAGTTTAATCTTTAGTTAGGACTTCGTTTCGTTTCTAGATCTATTCAGTTTGGAAATAATTTCTATGTATGCAATATACAAATAAAACCACCCTTTGTTTGGAAATGCATAAAGTCTAACTGCCACAGCCCACAGATCAGTACACATGTGATGACATAAAAAATACCCCCCAGCTGATCAAAACAGAGGAACACACCACTGTATTTTCTCTCTTTATCCTGACACTGAAGCTATATTTCAAAGGGAAAAAGCAGGCAATGCAGATTTTCTGAAAGTGGTCTTCTACTAACTACAGATAACCTTCTCCCTGATTATGAAGATCTACCTAAGAAAAGAGTTCATCAGGGGAACCTGTATTCAGAACTTTTCTGATTTGTCTACAAGGTTCTAAACACCTCAGGCGGACTAATAAATCTGCAAATCATGTTAGCAAAGTTAGTACCAACTGTCTTACTCTTTTCTACCACATCCAGTACTTCACAAACAATTTTTTCTTTCCTTTTGATTACCCTTGCTGACTCCTGGACAGCAGGAGTTCATTACTGCTGGCAAACACCATTTAATCAACGCAAAGAACAAGAAGATCTGATTGCTAAAGATAGGTATGTATGTTGAAGTACACAGCCTAGAAAGCCAAAGCTCAAAAATAAGAAAATGAATACAGGTTTGGGTTTTTGTCCGAGCCCTGCAAGGTTAAGCACGTGAAGTTATGCCTTTACTTGGAAAATAAGACAGTAGGCTTACTTATGATAAAAAGGATGCAGAATTGCAAGAATTCAGATTCTCATAGGAGCTCACGGTTGTCCTGATTTAGTGAGCCTGCTATCTTTTGATTTAAGAGTTAGCAGGATCTGCTCATCAAGAGGTAGATACAAAAGACTCATCCAGCTATTTACATCACCTGGGACAGTTTGCTATCAGGAATTAACTGTAACAATTTCCAAATGATTCAGCTTGCACCTTCTGGAACAGTGGTTGTTTTAGTTTCTGTGTCCATCCTCAGGCTCTATCACTAACTCGAGAACAGGCTGGTAAACAGTAGTGAGTTGTTCATTGACACGAGTGAAACAAATTGGTCAGTGTGTTTCCAATAAACATGCATGTAAATTCTAATTATCAATTCCTGAGATGCAAAATGCTACGAAGTAAGAATTAGCAATAATTTATTACTGAGACTACCAAGGGCAGTCTTTCTAAAGCAGTCTCCCACAATATATCTCAGACATGCTGAAAACACAGTGTCACTGACAACCCTGCCAGAAAACCATGCACTCAAAAAATGTCAATGCAACACCTGCGAGCAGCAAAAGGTATATAAGAAAAGAGAAATTCATCCAGGGTTTTTTTGGATGCGATATTTTAGACAGGTAGGTCTCTAGCCAATCATCCTCTTTTCATTTGCCTGAATAACTTTTGTTTTGTTCATAACATACTTGCAATGTGATTTTGCAAAACAATGTTGCAAAAAAACCCTACCACATGCAACACCACTTTTTGATCGTGTGAAGATCAACATTAAAAAGCACTGTGTTAACCTGGAAGTTCATTACTCCAATTTGTTTACTGACGGCAGCATTTATAACCCATACACGTAAAGGAGGAGAATGGCAACAGCTTTTATTCTGCCAGGGTTACCTGCTTTTGCTATTTGCTATAGCATTAATAATTACACAAGCTTCATACACCTAGGAAGAAAAAAGATACAACAAATCATAACTAAGGTATCTTTTAAATCATACAGAATAACTCAAAATAATCCTAAGCATAAATTGCAGAAAGGAACCTCTGAGATGTGCATTGTGCCTTCCACGTTAAAGTGTGCATCACTCTTTGTTCATGCCTCCTGTATTTACCAAAGCAGCACAAGCGGGTCTGTATTTATCTAGATTTGCTTATAATCTTTGCTCGATTATCTCCGATTGAAGACACCATTATGAAAGTGCATTGCTACACACACGGACAGCCACACTTGTGTGTGTGCATATATATATGCACTTATTAAAATATAAGTGAGAGAGTGCATAAGAACATAACATATAGTCATGCATAGTGGGTAAACAAGAGTATTTTCTCTTTTTTTTTCCTTCATTAGACCATAAATTCTAAAATTTGGAGAGTGGTTTTAATTCGTTCTAATTAATAAGTACAATAATGGCTAGTCTTTATGTCCACAGATTGACAGATTTCAAAACCCCTTTATGAACTGCATTAAATTACATGACTTCACGATTTCATGTGTCAACAAATTCCATCATTTAAATATACAGTGTAAATACTAAAAGAGCTAGTTTTATTGATTTCATTTTGTATACATTGAAAAAATTACATTACCTGCAAAAGCTCAAGAAGAGAGCTTAAGCATCACTGAGCTAAATTCAATTAAACGAAGCTGTCAAAGAAACTGATCACAAAGCTGATCATAAAGTAGTGGAATTTGGATCAAAAATGCTGAAATAAAGTAGCATTAATATTAAGCCTCTGCGGTAATAAACAGTGCAGTGGTGCATTCCAAGATCAGAAATTTAGATGGGGAAACTCCATTTGCCATTGTTTTACCTATGCAACTGAGGAGGTACCTAGACCTCTCAAAAAAAAAAGTCCTCACCACTCTCTTATTTTGGTGCTCTCACAACATAACTTTGCATCAGCACAAATTTTGCTACCTTGTTACCTAGCTCACTTTCAAGTTTATTAATACAGAAAAGTAAAAGACAAAGAATAGGAACCTTGTGATGCTCCAAATTTTGCCTTTGTGAAAACCGACCATTTAATTTATCTTCCTGCCTCCTTGTGCATTAACAAAAAAGGAAACAGACATTCAGAGTGCCATCATCTGAAAGTGATCATTATAGAAATGAGGTTATACAACAAAAACTCTCTTAAAACTTAACCTCAAAGGCTTTTAGCATACTCCCTAGCACTGGGTATTATCATTAAGCAAAAAACAGATGTACATTTTTGAGCTGATAAGTACGATCATGACACAAATTTTGCCGATGTATTTAAAACACAATCATATAGAACGCTTCCTAACAGACAACAACATAGGAGTCGTTCAGCCGCAGTTTGAGGAAGATCCCAAGTATGTGCCTCTGAAATAAGTGAGTTTTAATACTCTTGAAGACACCATCAAGGATTGCTTTTAACCATTCTGTGTTTGAAATCTCCAGTGCAGCACACCTTGGAAGGGTCTCAAGATCAGGTTTCTTCCTAGAAAGATTTTACACAATGAAGGGTGTCAATTCCCTTTGTTCCTTGTGTAAGACAACTGAAGCAAAATTAAGAGAAAGCAAGCGGTAGGGATGCAGCCTCAGATTAACTCCTCATGCCAAGATCAGTTTGCGTTTCCAGTCAGTCTGTTTTTCAGACAATGAAAACTTGTTTGTGGGGATTACTATCTTCTTATCCTCTCCTACAGCATCAGACCTGAGTCTCTTTGGACAGGTTCCTCTTTTCATAATTCTGATTATTTTTTTTTTGCTTGCATATCAGAAGCATCTTTCTAATATTTGACAAAGTTGTAATAGTTAAACGGACAGCACTTAGCAGAAGACTTTCTCCCTTTCCGATTTTCAGATTATGCTGTTGTGCTTTGCTCATCTTATTTCTACTAGTGGCTCCAATCTACACCATGATGTCACAATACTATTGCAATAAAAAGACCTCTTTAAACTCTTTAGGGGATTTCAAAATAAGCCCTAAAAGCTTTCTCTTGTTTAAAAGATGGAAGTACCTAAGAAAGACAGAAAAAGAATCAACCAGAGAACTTTTCTGTGTAATGACAAGAAGGTATTACTGTGTTGTGGGTTTGTTTTGTTTTTTGTTGTGGGTTTGTTTGGGTTTTTTTTAAGTTTAAAGTTCTGGTTGGTCTCTCTTCTTTTATAAAATTCCAAGTGCAGAAAAGCCTTGAAGATAAATCTTTATCAGACCCTATGACTTGATCTCTCAGAAGTACACAGTCTGAAAACCAGGACAACTGCCAGACTAATGACTCACAGCAGTTCATATCCACAGCAGTACAACTAGATATGGTGAAAGGCAATACATAGGAGCATGTATCTCCAAAGCAGACGACAGAAAAAAAATGTAGAACCCATCTTTGTGCTGCTGTCTCTTAAAGGTATTTAGCTATTGAGGTTTCTTTATAAAAAATAAGGCTCATGGTTCCTGGAACTGCCTCTTCAAATTCCTATTCTGAACAGCAAACGCAAGAGTCGTGTCAGATTTCCCACTGTTGTGCCCTGTACCGACACAACTTCTCCCGTGGGCTGCTCCTCTGTGGATCCAGCAAAGGTCTCTCCTGCCAGAACACGTGCATTCGGAAGCAGCAACTACAACCTAGCAAGAAGGGAACCGATGCACCTGCAACACTGTCAATTCTCCAGCACCTGCCATTTTCATCTGATGTTGCAGAAGATGGGTGAAGAGAAGAAAGCAAATGGGCAATGAAAAAATACGTTTCGATGCCAAAAAGGATTATTTTTTTTTAAATTCATGACCTGTAAGCTGACCTTCACATCCCTTCACCAGAAACAAAACAAACCCAAAACCACACCCCCACACATCTGGCAGGAAGCTGTAGTACCAGCCATCACAAAAGACTGCATCTGATCAACTCATTAATGGGAACCAAGCCCATACGGAGGAGAACAGATGTGCCTCTTGAAGGCAAAGAGAAAAGTCAGACTCCAGAGCTGCCAATCCAGCAGTTTACATTAAAAGATTCTGCACTATGTTTTAGGAGAGATATGGCACAGAAGGTGCTGCTTGCAAAGGGAGAGGGGAATGTAAAAATGGCTTCACGCCATCTTTGTACTGCACGGACTCTGGACTGCTGCGGGAACCAAATCCCCTTGGAGTAAAACGGAGCAGCTGCCGGGGCTGCTGTGTAATTACACACACTGGACTTATTTGAGATGCTTGGTGGCTGCCCTATATCCCAGGACTGTATCATACTTCATGCTAGAGAAATTTTCCCTCCTGCTCTCAGAAGCTGGGACAGAAGGTAGGTAGCACATCACTGCTAATAAACCCTCCACTGCTCAAGCACTTCTCCACTCATTGCTAGTTCATTTACTGCTGTAAACCAAAGCAGAATACAGTGATGACAACAATGGAGAGAAAGTCCAGAAAAACAGAATTTGTCTGATAATTAACAACTTTGTTCTGAGTTATCAAAGAACACATCCCTACATTCACTTCTTTTAACCAAGACCCACGAGAGTATACTTCATATTCTGTATCTGTATTCTTACATTTACCTTATATTTCTCTAAACATAGATTAATTTCTCAGGCAAAGGACATGACTATAATCAGTGACAAAGGTTTTGGTACAGCCTGTGACTGCAAGGGAGAATATCTTCTTTTAACATCACCCATAGAAATAATTTGTCCAATTAAAATCTCTCAGGCATTTGTAAAGAACGAAAAGCAACACGAAGAGGAGTTTTTATACAACAAATGCTCATTTTCATCTTAGTAGATGGTAAAATAAAGTAATTTAAATTCAGATGTAAAGCATTCCTACATGTACAGACCCTTTTCCAAGGTTAAGCAAGCCCTGGACATAGCTAATGTGAGGTTTACAACCACATCTAGGATTCTAGGGCAACAGAGCAGGAACACAACCCTAATTTCAGTTTTAAAATGCAATATAAAAGTAAACTGAATTTCTAGTCCAAATGATTGATAAGAAAGGCTTGGAAATGTGATTCAAGTGTAACAGACACACAGACAGCAGTCTGGGGATAGCTGAACAATTGATCCAACAACACGATTTGCCTTGCCATTCCCCCTGGAGTATTAAAGCTAAAACT
Organism: Syrrhaptes paradoxus; assembly: GCA_013400615.1. NCBI lineage: Eukaryota > Metazoa > Chordata > Aves > Pterocliformes > Pteroclidae > Syrrhaptes > Syrrhaptes paradoxus. Next base: position 86,489 of record VZTO01025887.1, read on the forward strand.
TGCTACTCCTGAGGGCCCAATAAAAAATGGCCTATCAAAGAATTCTGCAGATGACAGGAGGAGAGACGGCAGTATGTCTATGTGGAAATACCAGCTCTTGCAAAGAACTGTAATCTGGGCTGTGTTACACATTTATCTTACAAATCCACAATGCTGCTGTGCACAACTGGAAGTTTTCCTAAGAGGCAGAAAAAGTCAAGCCTAACGTGGGAGTATTCACAAAGCATCAGGTTCCAGACAGTATGTAACAGTGTTTCATAAATGCTGAAGTCAAAACTGCTTTTTTAGACAAACCTAACCTCACAGCAATATCCTATCCATCCTGCCCAAAGTGCTGCCAAGAACTAACAGTTCCTTGAGAAAATACAACAATTTATCCTGCTCGTGCATATTTCTTTTACAGAACTAACTCAAGGCACCACTTTCATAGGGCAACTTTTACCAAGTAAATTAACCGTATTTGAAGGAAGGATGTGAAGGGAAAAACCCCTAACTGGGTAGCAGCTCTGTTCCCAATCAGCTCCACAATTCGGAAAAAAGCGTGGGTTTTTTTTTAAAAAAAAGCAGGAAATTGAAGGCATAAGAAAAACTGATTTCGCAGAGGCATCTTCAGTTCTCAAGTGATTTAGTTTGTAACCCAGTGTCCTTTTGTTAAAAAAAAAAAAAAAAAAAGAAAGAAGATGGTGTTTAAGCTAGAAGTCCTACCTTTAGGTTAGTGAAGGTTTTCCCTACGAGTAACTAGAGCTGGAGTACTTGAAACTGAATTTATCAATCCGAGATCTAGCATCAGTGAAAATCAAAAACCATAGAATCACAGAATGGTTTGGGTTGGAAGGGACCTTAGAGACCATCCAGTCCCACCCCCTGCCATGGGCAGGGACACCTCCCACTAGCCCAGGTTGCTCAAAGCCTCATCCAGCCTGGCCTTGAACCCCTCCAGGGATCGACCATCCAGAGCTGTAATCAATTACTTGTAATACTTCTCATCAATTCTTTCCATAACATGTTAGCAACATAGATATTCAAGTATGTTAATAATTTTAAGATATGTGCCAGAAGAAAGAAGTACTGCACTGGAGATGCAAAATATAAAAATGTCACACTCTACAAGGAGGAATGCATTTACAGCTAGAAACTTTTGCAGATTTAACTCTACAAGATAATCAATTTTCTACTCCAGAAGCTGGAACTTGAAGCCTTGTGGAGTTTAATGGCTGAGCAGTTACTAGAGGACAAGGAAAGCACCCCTTCCTTTTCCATGAGTACATGAACACTAGCTGCTCAAATGACTAGAACGCTGAACTTCAGGCAGTAGCACAAAGACTCCAAGTAACTCATCCAGACACACATAACAGTGTTCCACCAGTGAGGAACTCAAACTGATCAACAAAATATTGTTCCTCCTTGACCAAAGTTGTATTTGTTTATCTTTAATAATTACAGTTTTTTTAAAATGTGGATTTTAAATAAAAAATAGACATCAACTTCGATTGTTATATTAATTGCCGAAGCTTCAAATATACAGTAGCATAAAGAACCTTACCAAAACTACTAAAATCAGCAAGTATCTGCTTCTCAGCACTGCACCCAAACAAAATGTCCGTCTTGATAAAATCCACTTTCTAAAACATGTATCCTTGCAAATCTTAAGTACTGTCATCTCATCTCCCTGTTGGAGTTTGATTGATTACGCCTTTTCCTTATGTTCATTAATCTCATCACCTTATCTTTTACACCACTTCATTTTAGCAGAAAGGCAATAATAAAACCCTCATCCATTATCCTTTTACGCATCTAGTCAAGCGGAAATGGTTAATAACATGCTACAAATTGAACTTCAATCACCTCATTTTCTCCTTTGTCGAATGCACATTAAAGTATATTCCAAAAGTGCAATTTGTTTTACAGGGGAATTTGTGTTATATTGCTACAGACAACTAAAATTAAGTGTTTCTCAGTTTGGTTATTAAATACATCCAACTGTCCTTTTATCTATGATACTAAAACATTAACTCATTTTATTAGGGTGTAATAATACAAGAGCCTTATCTCCCAGAACACAGGGACATCTAGTCTGCCTAATAGTAAGTGTTATACAATGGGTCATTTATCTTTTTTTTTTTAAATATGTTTGCGATAGTTTATGAATTGGTACATTATTGCAGATGGAATGGCTCTCCATTTAAGAAAAGTTAATTTGTTTACATGCAGGCTTATCTTCAAATGCAAGGCCCATTAGAGAAGCGGTCTATAACTGTCAGAGCAAGTGAAGAGGGAAAATAGGTGGATGTAGAAAAATTTAGAGCCCAGTTATTTAACTCTGATCATCAATTTCCTGTTTTAATATTAACTGTGTTTCACATGCACTTTGCAAATATTCTATGATCCTAAAATGATTCTACAGAAACACTAACTGAAATAAGAGTCCCACAATTTGTTTCTGTGAACTCTCCTCATCATTCCAAATACAGGCACATCTTAGCAAACTAAAATAAATTACAAAATAAATTACATTTCTCAAAAAAAAAAAAAAAAAGGCTCATCTAATAAAAAAAGTTCCCAAATGAGACATGTTTGGAGTTGTTTCTTCCAAAAAAATAAAAAGGTGGATGAAATTCTAGCTCTATTTAACTCAGTGACAGTAATCCCTTTTACAGATGAGGAGCAAAATTCACTCTACTGTTTTCACATCCTCCTGGATATGAAAGAGCGCTTGCTCTTTGGTCATTATCTCACTGAAACAAGGCCTGCTTGACTTGCTCCTCAATAAAGTTGCCTATCAGGATAAACAAATATATAACTGCAAATACCAGGCAATATTACAGTAAAAAGGTATTTCCCCGTGCTTTGTCTCATCTCAATTCTACAGGACCTTAATTGCTACCCTCTAAGAAGCCTGAGAACATCAAAGTTCATACCTTTATCCAAAGAAGATGAAATTAGGGAGACAGTAATTTTTATTACCATAAAAACTTGCAATAGTTAGTGTTACAGTATATATATACACTAAGGATTTAAAAAAATGAAGCAATGGCTATCTTTTACATTAAAGCAAAGCACAAGCATATAGCTCTAACTTACACAAAGATGTAAAGTCACTTCTAGATTTCCCTCAGCAGTCTACCTTTTTTCCAACTCTCTCATCCGTGAGAAGTTTGTCTTATTTCCCAGGCCATTCAAACACTGGTTGCTCTCTCCCACTCTAGCACCTTCCATTCAACCTGCCGTTTCACAAGCATTTCTGCACGTGGCTGCCCAGCTCACGTTCCACCTTATCTCATCCACCCCCAGTCACTACCGCTACCCCGAACCCCGTGTTCTAACAGTACTGTGCTTGAGGTCATGAGGTAAGCTGCAGTTGGGTAAGTGATTCCGATAGAAAGTTACCTAGGGTGAGGAGAAGGAAAAAAATGAAAGGGTGAAGGACATGATGAGACTTCCCCAATTCTGTTTGCTGTGTAGCCACTCAGAATGCTTTCCCAGGAACACCTGGGGAAGGGAGAGGAACAAGGTGATACAACGACACCTGAGGACTGCTTAAGCCAGTACTATCGCTGAAAGGAATGGTTCTAAAACTTCGGTTTAGTAAAATCTTGACTCCAGTCAGACCAGCTCCTACGTATGACTAGTTTGGTTTTCAGTCATGCACCTCTCCAGCTTCTTCCATTCCTCTTAAGTGTTATAAAGAAGCCACTCATCAATGTCTGAAGTTCTACTCCATATAGATTCATCGATCATCTAGGTTGAAAAAGACCCTTACAATCGAGTCCAACCATAAACCTAACATTGCCAAGTCCACCACTGAACCCTGTCCCTGAGCACCACATCTGCACGTCTTTTAAACACCTCCAGGGATGGCAACTCAACCACTTCCCTGGGCAGCCCGTTCCAATGCTTGACAACCCTTTCAGGATTTTCTCTAGAAACTGTCTTAAAGCACTCCTTTAATACCATGCCTCTAAAAGCTTCAACAGTTTGCTGACATAGACAGCTGCTGGTTTCATGTTGAAAACTTCTTGAAAACTTCACTAAATTAAACCAAAATAGTGATTATTTGCTAATGCCTGCATGCTTAAACTTGCTAGTTTCATATGTGAAGACCAAAATTGTAGTTGGCATCCAAAATTCAAATTTCAGCACGACTTGCACACATTCAGCACTTCCAGGTAGTACCTTAAAATATCAGAAGTATGTCAACATAACAAATTTTAAATATACAGATTTCTAGACTATATGCATACATTTGATCTAAATCAAATGATTTTTTTCATTTTAATTGCTTTTCTGAAAGCTATTTTTCAGAAAACTGCTTTAAGCATCTTCTCTTAATAACATAACCCTCTTCTGAGTGTATAACTGAAGAGGTTTTCTACTTGTTTCCCTTTCGTTATTTAATTTACATTAACACACATATTCAAGAGAGCCTTTTAGGCTTTTCATGAGCACGACTAGTACCCAAGTGAAACAAACGGAATTAGAGTAAGCTATAAACCTAAGAAGCTCTAAATTGCTGTCTGTAGTTTACTGATAGAGGTGTAAGTTCACACAGTGTTCAGCCCTTCAGCTGATGCCACACTTGTGAAATGTAAATCACTGATGCTGCAGTACTTAAACGTGGCAACTTATTGCAGCAATAAATGAACAACTGAATACTAAGCAAGACAACGTGAGTCTTGATTCTCGTCTCTGTACCACATAACATGTCATCATCCATAAGTAAATGAGTTAATCAATTTAATGAGGATTCAGACAAATCGGCTGCCTAATGAGCATTCAAACTGATGTGGCAAGGGTTATGCTCCAGTGCTGACAAAATCAGTTTGATGAAACTGTGACAAAAGCAGCAAAGCACTATTCCTTCAGCACATTTTCTTGCATCTTATTAACATGAAATTATAATCACTATTTGCAAACTGTATAGGGAACCCATTTATTGTGCCATTCATGGAAACATAAGCTTTATCTACTCTTCTTTCCAGCAAACCTGTGTATATTGTTGGAATTCAGTTTATTAATTATTCAGCTCCTTTCAAAAATGGCGATCAGATAGAGTTGTTTAGAGTCATTTAGAATAAGTATGTCAAGAGAATTTCCAGAGACATTATGTTGTACGATTTTGCATTTTATGAACATGCCATTTGACAATAAATATAAAACAAGCCAACCAAAATGAACCAAAATATTCTCCAGCTTTGCCAACAGTTCAGGAAATAAACACTGTAGCTCTTTAAAAGCAAATAGAAAAGATCTGACTCCAGTGTTTAGATGAATAGCAATGTTCTTATGCTGCTTTCTCAACTCCTTAAGGCTAAAATGCAAAAAGGGAACAAATGAACCTAACCAGTACCTTTACTTTATCAAAATCCTTTAATCAGGGCTCATGTAAGAATTTTCTAGCAGTATTAACTACTTATGTCTAGGTTCAAAATGCAGAGCCATGGAGTGTCTAGAAGACTTAAATATAAGACTTGAAAATAATAAAAAAACCGAAATCTGTCAAGTGAGAAAAAAAAAAGCCATAATTAAAAATAAGTAAAACTTAACTCTTACTTTCCAAGTATTATCTGTCTAGAAAACTTTCTGCAGGGAAGACATACAGACCATGTAACCCTTCACTAGGGTTACAAGAATAAATTTCTGGATGTTTTAATATAGCAGGCAACAATTTCATGTTTGATATACTAATGACTTTGCCTTCACCAAGGGAAAGGGTCATACCTGTAATATCTGATTGCTATCCTAAGAGCACTACAAGGAGGGGGAAAAAATGGTAGAAGTCACAGCTTTTGCCCAGGAACATGGGATGGAGCAGCTTCAAAGTTTCAGCACAAATTTAAAAGAAACAAATTACTTTTACTTAGAGACACACAACTTCAGGTATCAATGAAACTTCATTCACCTGAGTAGGAATCTTTGGCTTTGGGATCTGTGTTTGAAAAGCAATCCAGAGACAATGTAAATGATGTTACATCCAACATATACAGAAGGATGTCAAACTGCCAAAAGGGCAATGTGGAACATTGCCAAAACAACACATATGTGTATTTTTACAAAACAAACATAAATATTACATTAAAACAACAGCAGAAATCAGTGTCAGTTGACAATACTCACTGGTATATCCTCACTCTATTTTAACACCAGACATTCTCTCCCCAAAGGACAGCTGTTTTGATAACACTGTGATTTAAGTCTGAAAGGGTGGAACTTTCTTTCCTTCCACTTCCATGATTCTTATCACAACACACTCCGTGTAAGTTTCCAACCCATTTAAAGGGCCTCCACTAAAACTCTAAGTCACCTGTAGACATTTGACTCAGGTCCCAGGCTATGGTTATGGTTCCAGGGTGTCTGGCCACCACTACACTGGCCTGGCCAGCTCCAAACTGTATGGTCCCGCTGTCTCCTGCCACTAACGTGCCAGTGCCATCGGGGTGAGGGGAAAGGACCAAGCAGCCATTGATTGGGTCCAGCCATTCTTTCTGTGACAGGTCCCATTTGCATTAGAGTGGTGGTGGAATCCTCCTCTCAGTTTCAGGGACCATTAAAATCCCCTCAGCCTCTGAAAATACCTTGCCATTGCAACTGTTTGGG
>VZTO01025887.1:98082-165726 GCA_013400615.1 Syrrhaptes paradoxus
AAACACTCGGGGCTCTCGTTTATGTACCACCACCACTTCCTAATATCAAATGCAGGCCGTGGATTGAAGCAGGTACAGTACAGCTGCTTTCTGGTCTGTGACAGCATATTATCCTGCCATTGAAACTCAGACAATTAAGCTGTGTATCGTTCTTACTCATCAGGCTTCAAGCCAAAGACCTGCACAAGACACAAAGCTACCCGGCCTGTGGAACAATCAAAGTATTTTCCTTCGTTAAAATGAACTATAATACCACATAGGAGAACATCTTTGCTTTCAACCTGTGTATTTATACCAAATAAACCACCTGATATACAAGTAAACTGAACTGTTGTTTTAGTAGATCACACCCTCTTCAGTCATGCTTCCTAACACAAATGTTCACAGAAAACATTAACTCAGTCTCTATCGCATATATACGCATACTTCACTAGCAATCCAGCTTAAAAGAATTCCTTCTGGTGTCCCCTGAATTCAACTATGAAACTTATTCAAGAATCCTGGGGGTCCCAATGTGCTGCCCACCACTTTACTGCATGCCGAAGATTCCTCTTGGTGACTCCACGTCACTGGAAGGCATTTTTTGAATCCGAGAGGTCTCCTTCTATGGATCCAGCTGCCTTGCTATAGATGATTTCCTAACGTATATATAACACAGTAATGATTCCCCCTTTTTGCATGCCCTATGCCTCCAGTTACAGTCAACTGAGAGACTGTATCCATGAGACACAACTTTTCAGACTTCATCTTCGTGCAAGTAGGACCTTCTATTTTATTTCTTTGCCTCTGTTTTTTATACATGTACATAACTGTATTTTCCATTCTGAATGTTGTAAATAAATGCTTTTATTTCTAATTTATCCTAGCCTGGATTGAGTTTAGGATGATTTAAAGATAATAGGACGCATTAAGGCATTGCTCTCCCAGGAGCATAATAAATCTGGAAACTAGGGTACTAGGGCACATTAGTGCATGCCTCAATTCTCCTCCATGTTCTCCAGAGTATCCAAAGGGTGACAGAACATGTGTCCAAAAAGCTGCAGGGGCTGAAAGCTTGTGTCATAGGGGTCAGAAGAAGAAGAAAAATATTTGAATAACTAGGGCTACTCAGAAAGGCTAACGGGAATGCAGCAAAACAGTGGAGAGGATATCCAAACAGGAAAGATCCTCATTGTAGATTGTGACACAAGCCAATACAGAAAAATATTTTTGACATCTAAACCCTCATATCTACAAAATGCCTGGGGGAAAAAAAAGACATTACCTTTCCAGGTAAAAAACCTGTACCTCTTCCTACAATTCAGAGAATGCACAGAAGAGCAACCCTTGTGAAAAGCAGACTGAGATCATAATTTCCACAGCTAGTGAAGCAAACATAAATCCAGGCTGCTGCAGTGCCACTCTCCCGGGTCAAACATCTGCTGTACCAAACATATCTCACACTAGCACAAACACCAGATACCAACCTACAGAAAACTGTTTCAGGGAGCTCAGCCAGCTGAAAACTGGCTCTGTGAGGTGGGGGGGGGGGGATTCTTTTTTAATCTGATCAGCCTGCTGAACTGGCTCAGCACATGCGCTGCAGAGCTGGTACAACGACAGAGCCAGAGTAGGAAGAGCAGAACCACAGCAGCTCAGACCTAACTCATTCCGAGTTACCTGAGGGAGTACACAGTTTTAAATTCAATTTTACTACCCCCACACGCAATATCACGTAAGGAAAACAGGGGACCCTAAGCAGCTTGGTAATGTATATGTCCCGTTTATCTCTCTCACCAGGTATAGCAACTTTCCATACTACCAAGACACGGCAAAAGAAATACTTTAAGAAGTTTCTGAAGGCTGCAGAAAGGACAGAAAAAACACACTACAGACCACCAATTAAAGAAAAAAAAGAAGCAATAAAAGATCTTCCATTACTAAGACTATTTAGATTATTTAAATATTCACAATAATTAGAGAATAATTAGAGAATAAATATTCACAATAATTAGAGAATATCTAACACTTCAGACTACGAAACTGATTACATAATCACATATCTAAAAGAGTAAGTCCAGTGATAAGTACATCAGGGTGTAAAACTTCACATATTCAATGATCTTTTTTTTTAATTGTTCTCTGCAACTCTCCCATCATAACAAATGCTTTTGTTGCTATCTATGGAACTGCACAGTGCATAGTAAAGTACACATGCCTTCTTTTTAAGTAGCATGAGAACCTGAAATTGAATTTTAAAGAGTATAAAAGCATCAGGAGTGTAAAAAAACTTTTAACAACACTTACGGCATCCAGAATAACTGTTTTGTATTGCTGCCTCATATTTTAACCACCGCAAGGTGGAAGTGCAGGTTTAAGGGCCATGGAAGGCTATGCATGGTACATTAACTGTATTTTTTCCGTGCAATCTACAACGTCCCCATACAAATAAAAAATGTTTCCTTGTGAAATAACCACTGCCCTTTCAACAGCACCAGGCAAGTAACTTTCTAGCAGGCAGCTTCACTGCTGGAGCGAATCGCAGTTGCAGTAACCTCCTGCCATTCCCCAGAGACCATAGGGAGAGCTTTCCTAGGTGGTGTAAAGGAGGAAGACACAAGTCATTTACCAAAAGAACATCAAACTAGTTCTGTAAGTGGGAAATTACCTGTCTCAAATTTCTGTGACTCAACCTAATTTCCACACTGACTCAGTGTGACAACCCATCCATTTTGCTTAGGGAATACTGGTGGATCCAGAAGAAAGGGGATAGGCAGGGAAAGATGCATGTGGCCAAGGACTGGCAAGATGCGTCTCACCAAGAAAACCACTATTCCTTCAGAAAAGTGGCCAGGGTCACCAATAAGGCCTTTGAGGTGCTATTCTTAAAATGAAGAATGATCCACTTTAAAACAGAATTAAAAGCTCATGCCATGACCCAGAGTGTGTCATATGTGGACATATACAAGCTTCTGGTGTACAGACAATGTCAAAAGATATGCCCTTGTTTTAGCTGTGTGTGCACAAATAAATATTTATGGACTTTATTAAAATCGAGGCTAGAATACGTATCATTTCCTCTCAATAGAAATTTACAGGAGTAAATTCTTTGCAAATACTTGTCAGATTTGGATAAATGTTTGAGATCCACCCTTGTATTTTTTCACTAGCCTACCTTCCTTCTACAGTGAGGTATAAATTTTCTTTCAAATATACTGCACAGTAGTAAACACCGCTTGTGAATATAAGATTTATAGCACATTAATAAAATCATATAGGCTCACTGGCCCTAAATATATGAGGCACACAATTTAAGTTTTCATGACTACCTCAAAAGAGACCTAGAGTTGCCATACAACATGTTTAAATCTACAGAGTATTTATACCTACACATCATTCACCTCCTACCTATCTCTAATCATTTATTTTCTCCAGTGCAGGACAAACTTCCAAAAGATTAATATTATGCAGGGGGAGCGATATTTACTTTATTAGTTATGGCTGGGGGAAAAAAAGCAAAGCAGCACTTACCTACAAGCAAAAAGAGAGCATAGGATCTTAAGATCTGTCTTGCATCAAAGAGAAATAAGAAAACATTAAAGGGTAAATACAATATCTAAAAACAGTGTAAGAGACATAGGAAACAGAACGAAAATATCTAGAAGCCAGACTTCCTTGCTGCAACAGAACAGTAGCTGCAATTCTCTTGGCAGATACCCTTGAAAAACAAATACCTATGACACAACATACAAGTGCTAAATTCTATAGATAGAAAAAAAAATCTGAAATATCATTTTCATTGATAGATAGATAGGTATCAATTCACTGTTAGAACTGTATATCAATCAAATTGTTCTATATTAATTCAATAGAAATTACTCCTGGGAAATGTTACTTCTTGATTAGTTAAATGCAATACTGTGTGGAGGAAAGGATTCAAACCCATTTTTAAAAAGAATGAGATGTTTATTTTTTCAAACAAAACAAGCATTTTGATTGAAAAAAAAAAAAGCCTTGGTTTTGACTGCGTAGTTGAATTTTGGACGTTATTGATCATTGCTTTCTATTATTGTCACACACCCCCAAAAGTGGTGGGTGATTGATACTTAAAGCCAAGAGAACAAAATCTTTAAATTGACTTTAATACCACTAGTTCGCATGCGTTTTTTGAAGTTTTGACTTGTCATCTTGCTATCTCGTCCAGGGGTAGCAAGGAAAAAAAATAATCTCAAAATTGACATAACAGGAAAAGTGTTTCCTTTCTGACTCTACTAGGCTCTTCTTTGTTTTACAACAATGTAGTACAGCTCAGTTACGTGAGTTATTGTGCATTTAGATCAGCACAGGTAAGATTAGACTCCAGACTAAGAGTAATGGGAGGTAAATCTTTAATCCTTTAAAGGTTCCCCCCTGCATTTCAAGTCCTCCCTAAACCGGCAACTGAAGATACCTTGTTAGAGGGAAAATCGTAGACTAAGCCAACACAATCACACTTTCACCAGCTTTTCCTACACCTGCCTAAAGCATAAAACTAATTAGGGATACAGCTTCGATGGATAAAGTAACCCAGCACATGCTGGTCTGAGCAAAACTGTTTTGGAATGGCCAGTACAAGCCAGAAAAAGTTAAAGTAGCCGCACAGCTTCTCTCACTTGCACTGAAGGCTCAGCAAGCCTCTTGCACTGAAGAGTGATTTTCCATTTCAACTTGTTTCCCAAGTAAGAAGATCAATTTATTCCTACAGCCATAAGTACCAGTCACCGTGAATACTCTTAACAGGCAAGTCTACGGGAAAACCAGCAACAGTTACAATTCCAGAATCCCTAACATACAGAAAACATCTGAAATAATTAACCAAACGGTATCTTCATCCAAAGCTGGTGGCCAGTTTTTATCCACCAGGAGACTGAGGCAGAAGACACAGCCGCCTAACAAAACCACAGTTCAAGTGACTTCAATTCCAATATGGGAGAACGAAGCAAGCTCAAAAGTGACAGAAAGGAATCCTAGCACAACAGGGGAAAACTGAAGGTTTCCATTCTGCCTGTTACGTAGCAGCTATGGGAAGGAGGGCCACTAAGGAGACAGCTCATTGTTTGCCTTAATTCAAATGAGAAAACAAAATAGCAGATAAAGTATTCTGAAGAATAGGAGGAAGCAATTTTCCGATCAGTGAAAAATTCTCATCCTCATGCACTAGCCGAGAACTAGAATTGCTCAGGAGGTTTCCTTAGAAAAAGGCTCTTTCAGAACACTTTTCCATAAAAACCTCTTTTTTTCTCAGAGTGCAGGCCACTGCACCGTTTGACCAGCACAGGATGCTGTCATGGTTTTAAAAGCCACCACAGAGGCTCTTCTTAAAAACCTTGTGGGCTGAGGCAGCGACAAGAAGGGTTCACTTATGGTCACAGGCAAGAAACTGACACGACTTGGGAAAAACACACAAAAAACCAAGTTAATTTGTCAACTATTTACAATCAAACCAGAGCAAGATAACCAGAAAAAGAACTACATCTTAGGAAGGCACCTCTCCCCCACCCTTCCTTCTTCCAGGCCCAAAGGCTTTGTTCCTGTTTCTCTACCTTCTTCCCCCTGGCCGGGCAGGAATGGGGATTGTGGTCAGTCCACGTTGTCTCTGCCGCTCCTTCCTCCTCAGAGAAGGGCTCCTCGCGGCTCCCCTGCCCCAGCGTGGGGTCCCTCTCACGGGAGAGTCCTTCACAAGCTGCTCCAACATGAGGCCTTCCCACAGGGGGTCACAGCCCCCTGACCACTGCTCGGCTCCAGCATGGGTTTCACAGCCTCCTTTGGGCAGAGATACTTCTTCCAACGTGCAGTACTTCACCGCTACATCTCCACGAAATACCAAGGAGCTCTTCTTTCCAAAGGCTGCACTGGGACAGCACGCATCGCTGTGATTCTTCACCACGCTGCAGGGGAACCTCTCCTCCGGCACCTCCTCCGGCTCTTCTCTCCTCACTGACCTTCCTATCTGTGCAGTTGTCTCTCTCACACCCCGCTCCTCTCTCTGCCGCAGGGTCTTTCACCGGCTCCTGAGAAACTCCCGGCTCCCAGGCAAGCCACGGTGGAGGCCTGGAGTGCTGCACGTCGAATTACAGGAGAAGCCGGGCAGGCAGCTGAATGGCCGGGCGGGGCCACACCGCGCCGGGACCTCCCTGAGGCCGCGCCGGGCCCGCCGGCTTCTGTACGCCCCTTTAATCTGTCACTCAAAGGCGCTGATTGGCTCTACTCTGGCCAAGGGCGGGCCCCTCTCGTCAATCTGTCAATGGCAGAGGCGCTGATTGGCTCAGCCCCCGGCCAGGGGCGGGTAGAGCCTGGAGCTGGGGGAAGTTCCAGCAGTTTCTCCCAGGCGCCATGTTAGGAATACTCCTCCCGTCCTCGCCCCGGCTCCAAGCCTTTGGAGGCGGGGGCGAGGGGGGGAAACTCTTAACAGTTACTTAAGGGAGACAGCACGGTAGCCCCTTCCTTGCTACCAGAGCAGACGTGGAGTCACGGGCAACCTGTAGCAGTTACTGACAGGAGCCACCACAGCAGCCCCTGCCTCACTCCCTCCTGGAGCTCGGGGAGCTCTCAGCAGTTGCTGACAGGAGCCGTTACTATGGCCCCCTCCCCGCTACCGCACAAACCCACAACAGACACCTAAACAATGGAAAACCTATTTCCTGAGAGATTAAGGGAGAGAAGGCAAGTAAAATCTATTCAGACCAGTACAGAAATAAGAGTTTATAACCAGGCCTCAAATCCTAGCACACATCATCACTGTAATTTGTGGCGGACACCAAAGACAGCAAGTTTCAAGTTGGTCTGCACTATTCTGAATTCATGTAAGAGAACCAGTACTCAATAAACTCATCTTTGAATTTCCCGGTCTATGCTGACACAGAACACCGGCTGTCCAACATCAAACACCAAACACAGTTTGCCCTGCCTAGGAAAGCCTTTCCAAAGCCTTTGGAAGTTACACACAGGAACAGAAGCAGATGAAGCCCCTTTTGCATAAAGACAGCTACCAAATATAACAAAGAGCATGCGGGGCAGCTTATGTGTGCACACAAATACAGACAGCAACATGAGAGCTTCAACACTGCTCGGTTTCATGTACACAATGTATACACTGAGTATCTGTGGTGCTTTACTTAGAAGCACAGCTTGTTGAACACCATCAGTGTTACCTGTAAAGGGTAACAAAGGGTGGGTGTCTCAAGCAGAAAGTGGTTCTGTGCTGCCATAAATTTATAGGAATTTGGCTGATTATTTAATAAGAAAAAGGTAGAACTATGCACTGAGGCCTCCTAAAAAACGCAGCCTAAAAGTTAGTGTTTCATATTAATACAGATAAATACTTCTTTCAAAAATTCTTATATATACATATACACATATAATCTATATANTGCCAAATATAACAAAGAGCATGCGGGGCAGTTTATGTGTGCACACAAATACAGACAGCAAGGTGAGAGCTTCAACACTGCTCGGTTTCATGTACACAATGTGTAACAAAGTACAAACAGAGGGTGTCTCAAATAAGCAAAAAGTGGTTCCATGCTGCCATAAATTTATAGGAATTTGACTGATTATTTAATAAGAAAAAGGTAGAACTATGCACTGAGGCCTCCTAAAAAACACAGCCTAAAAGTCAGTGCTTCATATTAATACAGATAAATACTTCTTTCAAAAATTCTTATATATACATATACACATATAATCTATATATATTTAAATCCATTCCTTTTAAAGAATAACTCTCTGGAAGAATGAAAATGAGTTTTGTACATCTGCACATCACCTAGCAAATCCAGTCCTGGCTTCACTGGCACAATCCTGACACAATCATTAAATAACAGTGACCGTCACGCAACCTTCCGTGCAGGAAAATTAGATAATGCACACAATACATTGCATCCTATTGGTTCCGAAATTACAGTTGTGGAAGAGACTCCTACTTAGGAGTGTCACAGTCTCTCAATTATTCAGCATAGCCAAAGTGTAGTCATTTATCAGAGGAATTTACTTACCAACATTCTTTATCTTCACATTATACTCTGAATTGTATACAACATTTTCACATTTACAATATTTAATGCAACATGCTTTGTTGCAAGAGGCATCAGAAAAGGATTCTGATTCTTAGTAGGTCCCTTGCAGTATCTCTGGACACTTCCATAACCAAAATAACAGCAGGGGTAAGCTAATTTAGATTTCTAAAGTGGATGGGTTGATTTGTTTTGGGGGGTTGGGTGGTCTTTTTTTGTAGTGGTTTTTTTTTTTCCCAAATAGACTTAGTTAAATAATTTAATCGCATATCTAAAAGCTCAGGATTAATAGAAATTCTGTACTTAAAAATCTACTTGTATCCACATCCAACAGCACTTGGAGGTTTGTTCAGAACAAAAGATGACAAACCCTGGAGACACACTTGTGTTTTCCTCCATCTCAGGAAAAGACAAAACTTAAACATAGTGAATAACGTGTCAGCTTTAAAGTTTCAATACAGTATGGTGAAAAAAAATAAAATGTGTTACTTAAAAAAATGATTCAGAAAAATCATAGGCATGTCAAATCACTATCCACCTTTCTACTAAATAATCCAAAAGCCCAGCAATGACTTCAGATTTCAGGTAGGCCAGTCTTTAATTGCCAGTTCCTTGGACAACGTTTTCATTTCAAGTGTGCTTTAAGAATCAACATTATCTTGAATCTTCCTGACTAACATACACCATTTTTAAAGAGCACGAGCATCTAAGATGTTTTTTGTCAAATGATGCTTTAACTTTGTTATAAATACGTTTTCAGGTTGGTTTTTTTTTTTACTTTTCCTGTAGTTTGTTTGCAATTAACCACCACTTCTTGCTTTTTAAATAGTTTTTTCTTTGTAGACTTCTGGAAAGGTTCAGGCAAAATGCTAAATTGATTGTAATGTATAGCTAACATCTGTAATGTATTGATCATTTTACTCCCAAATCCTTCAAACATTTGCACGTAAGTAAACCGACTGATCCACAACTGCTTCCAGACTGGGCCTAACCAACTTGGCACAAATTTATATTTAGAGAAGTATTTTTTATCCTGTGCTATTATCCTACAATTAACTTCAGAAGTCCCCCCCATATAATCTGCAGTTTAGCATTCAGAATGCGGGTAGTTTTTTTCTTTTTTACAGCTACACACATTGCCTTTATAAAAAGAAGCTGGTTTAAAATGATTCCTCTGCTAGCCTATACATTGTCACAACATACTGCAACTCCATTTTACGTTGCCTGTATGAATTCATCTTCTTACTATAAGAAATTGTCTTTCCAGTACTAACACTATGAAGTACCTGTTGTCTGTTACTTACAATTATAGACCATTTTAAAATGCAGAGTGCTTCAAAATTAAAAAAGAAGTATCGGGTCTCAAACAAATCCTTTTTAAAAAAAAATTACTACAGTAAGCCTAAATAGCTATATGATTGCATTCACAAGTTTGGGATCTTTCACTTCCATTATATTTGGCATATTAAAATACAACATGTGCTTTCAATGACTTAGATTAGCAAGATGATGGCAACAGCTTTGAAGTATATTATTACATCAAGAATGTGCCATCAATGCAGGGTTTTTTTATTCAGGTATATTTAATCACGGCAAATTGTAATTCTTCATGCCTGTTTAAAAACTCGACAAACCCTCGCTCTTAAGACTTTATTTACTAACGCCATTTGTTACAAAACTGCTTGAAAATAACTTGACAAAGCTGACGTTACAAACAAAGACCACGCTTCCTGCTCTGATACGGAATCTGGAACACCATCAATGTTTTGTTCAGCTTGCATAAGTCACAACTGATTGGCCACAGTCCCTGTGGGCATGCCATTTCATCCAGACTGGACGGTTCATTAGTCATAATTACTATAACTGTACAGCAGAGACTGCAGTTTTATCTCATCATACATCTTTGATAAAGCTGCTTCTATTTCTGCTTCATCAGCATGTGAAGTTACATTATTGGAGCTTTTATTTTCCAATCTGTGATGAACATTGGCTGTTCTGCTTAGGAAATGCGTACCAAAATTCAAGATAACATACAAAGTAAGGCCACAACGTGACCACCGTTTGAACTTTGCGTTAAAAATCATGCAGCAGTTATTGCTACACAGGAAGAATAGATTCTGAAATGACAGTCGCTAAGAGAATTTAACAAAATATCAGCAATGCAGTTTGTAGGAGAACAAGACTCTTGGTTTCTAATGCAAACTGTGATACATTTGGAAAAAATCTCAGTTCAGTATCAAGGTTAGACACGGGGAATTTCTGACAACTGCTGGGTCAATCAGCATTTTTCATATAGTGTTTATACAACTGCAGAAAAGTAAAGCGTGCAACATAAAGAACCATGGTAAAAACTGACAGCTAAAGCACTGCACTACATTTAGTAAGCAGATGCTAAAACACTTAAAGCTAATAAGAAATGTGAATGCAACCTTTAACAAAATACACTGGAAACATATAAAAGTCGCACATTAAGGCATTTCCTTGTTCGGGTGCTATTTGCTGATTTTTACATCGTGTTGTGTGCTAACAGGAAACACAAAGACTGGTGGTACCATCTGAACGGGCACCGTGTCCCCATGATGGGCCACATAAACAGCCATCATCGACAGTTACACGCAGGCACTGAGGCTGCAAAAATCCCAGAGTAATTAGTGTTGTCTGAATGCAATGACATCTGTTTTCTCATGGTCTTCTAGACTTGTCAGGCCAATAAGACGTATATGAAAAAATATGACAAGCATTGCAAATGCCCTTCTGAAAGGTCTCACTTTGGGAAAAGCTGAAGAAATGACACATGCCACCTCTTTTTTGCCAACGTACCTAACAGCCAAAGCTTCGAGATTTGAAAAGGTCTTTTGAGTCATTTTCCGTTTGACTATGAAAGGTTTATTCAGAACACAGCGATGTGCTTAGGAAAGAATATATCACAGCGGGTTTTGTTCTTTTAAAAAAGCAAGCTTCATTTAGAGAAGAGGAATAAAATATGACTGTTTACTTCCGACTGGTGTGCTCACATGTCAATGCCATCTTCTTTTTAATTAAAGCAGCAGATACTAGGTAGCGCATAATACGCACACATATATATGTATATTTTTTTATTATTATTTTGCTTAAAGAGTTTTGCAGCTGTGTTTTCTGGCATTGCAAAAACACTACATCCTTTTCATCTGAAGATCTGAGCTTTTGTTTTAGGATTCACAACCTTTTTCCTTAATAGCACCTATCTCTCCGCTCTTTCTCTGGACTGGAGCATTATGTTTGAGCATGCGTCTTCTCCGAGAAAGACATTAGTCATCATTAACAGAAGCACTGACACCAAGTCTAAGTGCCTCTCCACAATGACCAAGTGGCAATCATCTTTCTCTTACCCTGTCACTGCTGATTAGGGTTTTCTTTCATGAAAATTTAATTTGTCGCCTTTCCGGAGCTCCTTTTACATTTCTGCAATAACACAACATGCCAGCGACACTAAAAACGCAATAAAAGATGCTGTACCTGTTTATAACAAAAGATAAGATTCAGACTGCACAGCTCTACTGCTTACCTTGTTTAAAAAAAAAAAAAAAAAAAAAAGGCCCTGGAAGATGTAGTAAAGCGAGGTGCTGACAGAGGAAAAACTCTCATTAGATACCTAAGGCCTCAAACAACCCGGCACACCTTCAATCCAACATATTGAAAATATTTTCCTCTGCAAGACAGCTAGCCAGCGTCCCTTCAAAAGCGTTGTTCAATAGGCAATGTGACAATATCTAAATTGATTTTTTTTGTAACCAATCAATTTTATAACTGCTTCAAACACACATGTACTGGGGTTTTTTAGCTTATACAAATATTTATTAAAGGATTTCATAATCCAGTGATAAATTTCAGCCTCACTTCTTGAGTCTGTGTCAACATTGCTTTTGCAGTCGAAAAGCCAGCCACGAAGAAAATGGCTTTAGCTGCTGCAGGCAAATGAAAAAGTTTCAGTCACGTATGATACTTTGCAGCTACTCAACATACAGGGTTCTCAGATTCCTGCTCTGTGTAACATTACAAACATTGTTAAACAAGATACCGTAGCAATGAGTTATTTTAAGGAAGTTTTTCAAAACATTTACTCTTCTGCTTTATTTCAATTTGTCTAAAGATTTTTTTTTTAATTATAAGCATACGCTATTTTGTTAACATCTGTGCACAGCATAAAACCTGACTGAATTCCAACTGCTGAAAAAATGCAGATAACTTACATCCCTCAAATAAAGTAACAACATTACAAAGCTTCAGGAGATTCACATTAAGATACTTGAGTTCATTTAACTGATTTTCCATACAAGTACGTTTAAAGGAAAAAAACCCCACTGCTTATTACAATTTTTAAGTTCTCCCAATATCTTTCAGAATTTAATTAAGTGCAAAGCTAAAATTTGGATCCACCTCTATTAAATTCAGAAACCACAGCTAGTAAAATCCAGGTAATAAAAACTTTATTCAGCTTCCTAAAATATTAGTACCTCACCGCTGACCCAAACCAGCGTTGGTAGTCGGAACAGAAACTATACTGCTAGCACTTTGGATTTATAAGCAAGCTTCAATATCTTTAAATAGTCTCCATATATGAAATTTAAGAAGAGGAAACTAGGAATTAAAAGCGGATTTTGAATGGCAGGCTGTGATTGTTGTACTGCTATGGCAGTATAACCTTGATTAAATGCAGAGCAATCCTAAAGCAAAAACAAAATCCTGCCATGGTAACCTAAATTAACCGCCGAACCAGACCACGTTCTTGCAGAAAGCTGGCATTTTAAGCTATTCTACTCAATCTCAGGAAAAACTTGGGACTTTCTGGAGAGCATATAACAAAGTTCAACTTCCCCAGCCACGCACCCACCATTGTTTTGTTCTATACGTTCTCCTCGGCTCCTTGCCTGCCAAGCCAGGAATGCAGATGTCGAGATCCTTGCTCCGCATCCACGTCAAGTTCAAGTACGTAAGTTTAGCTCTTTGACTCCCACCCCCACGTCCCAGTCACTTGTCAGGAAAAGGTTGGGCGATTTATTGACCACCGCTGGATGCGTACTGTCAGTGCTGAAGGAAATATGAGCGGGGGCTGTCGCTACTGGTCTGGAGCTCATTGATAATGACATACCTGCCTCTGTCACCCATTACCCGGACTACAAACTACTTAGACCTAACTGAAAAATCAATAGCCTGCTCGCACCGGTTCCTGTGGCTGCCTCCTTTGATTGTCAGCTCCTGTCTAGGGTCAGCACTTACATGAAAGGGGCTGTGACTGCCTGATGCTTTCAGGACAACCTAACGATATGAAACTAGCCAACAGAACGGTAAATTCTGTCCCCCTGCCCTCCTCATCAATTAGGCTTTGACTAGGCTCGCCTGTAGAAACCTGACCTTTTAAGTTTAGGTGAATATGGAACTCGCTGAACACGCCATTGCCCTCAGCGCTGAGCCAGGAAATCCACTGACAGGTTAAACAAAACAGAAGGTTGTAACTGTCATAATTTGCATTGCACTTTCACGCCAACAAGGGTGTTATCAGTGGGGGCAAGCCCTGGAACACACAACGCAAGCACCCTAAGTCACTCTCCTCATAAATTTTCAAGTGAAGGGGAGATAAAACATAAATTCACAAATGGCCGTGCGTTTCAAGCCCCACTTTCTTTCAAGTTCGCACTCTGGAAACCCACAAAGTACATATAAACAATTCCCCTTCCGAGGCGCACTGGCACTCAGATGCCATTTAGAACAAACTTCCAAGAGAGATGATGAACAGGGAAAAGCTACCTGCCTCTGCCTCTTCAGGACTCTTGGATTAGGCTTATTCTCCGTTGCATATTTATATGCATGAACACAAATCATTAATGGATTATACAGATGCACACACCTGTACTTTGGAACAGCAGGTAGGCATAAATAATTTAAAAAATCCCCAGAGAGCCCTAACTGGCACTTGTGAGTTGTATTCACTCATACATCCTGGATCTTGGAAGTCCATTAGCAACATCTGAATATTGCTGTAACTACAACCAAATGATAAATGTTACATTTTAATGCATCTGCCTTCCTTCAAAGAATATTGACAACCATGAAGCAAAGAACCAAAGCAAGAAATCTCAGATCTAAAGCAAAGGCTGAACTACATCCTGAAGTTGAATACAACAGCTTTAGTAACTATATATAGATTTTTTTTAAAGTTAACAGCTGAATGCCTTGCTTCTCCTTTCCTCCAAAATAAATTTAAAAAAAGATTAAAACCAAATTAAAATATTTAAAAATACTCTGATTAGTGCTCCTTTCTTATGTATCAATTTTCAAGCAATGACGGTTTTATGCCCTTTTATGTTCCTGCTTCCATAGGCCTCCCATCCTCAACGTAAGCATTACTGAGAAATATAGACAGCATGTGTGATCAAAACAATTTATACAATTGGAACACTTGAGCTTCTTCATACCATGAAAGGACTGGCTGTCTGTACAAACTACAACTATTATTGTTTTTTTAAACCCTGAGAATGCCAGGAATTTTCAATGCACTTTACTCAGTGCATACAGTTAACAACTTTTAACGTAAATATACAAACTACTCCTGGAAACCCCAGGCAGGATTCAGAGCAATAATTTACCTGATGCTTTTTACCCTACAGCTGAACCTTCCTAACTCCTGCACCCTTAATATCCTTCTCACACAAAAGCATGCAGTGCCAGACATAAGAACGAGCTCTTACGTAAATAAGTGATAGAAAACTGTTGCCGTTTGGTTTTCAAAGTTTAAGATTCAGTTCCAAGCTTTTTTTTTTTTTTTCTGAACAACTCCTTTCTACACACCAGTCACTGCAGTTAGCTTGTTTCAAATGCTCTCTTAGAAATCAGGATTGAGAAAGGAAAACAGCTGAATTACGAAAAGACAAAAACTTTTTTAATTAAAGCTTCAGATAATATGTTACTGCAATAATATTTGTTGTATCGTAGCACTCAGTTGTTACAAATACATGGGAAACAGAACAAATGCAGAGAAAACTCGTGAAAATCAAAGCACAGAACTGTGCGCAAGCACTTTTAGATAAACAGAACAGCAGCTAGAATTCTATTGCACTCCAAACAAACTGCAGAGCAAACACCAGCTAAAAACGGTAGAGCTAATTGAGTCTGGATGGACCCCTCTGCAGACCTAATGCAATGATTAACTATGCATCTGGTAGCATGTCAAGTCCTTTTTGTGTGCCTATCTGATAGTGAAGTGAAAGGGCATGGACAGTGTCCAGTCCCAGCAAGCAAATCATTTGGAAGCAGTCATAGCCATAGATCAAAGATTTTTCACTCTAGCCAAAGTCTATTTAAACCCACCAACCCAGCCCCTTGTTGCAGACAAAACCAGTTAGAAAATAAGAAAGACTCCTCAGGATCCAAAGATAATAAAGGAAGATAGAAGGAGAAAATGAAGAAAAGAAACAGACTGGCAGAACCTTGATTTCCATAGGCCAAGACAGCTGGTTTACATCCCAGTTTTATTTCAGATGGTTAAAGAAAAGGAACAATTTCCATCCCTTAGATCACCAAATATTATTTCAATTAAACTATGCAGATGGCTTCTATACATTATTTGAGCCAATACAGTTTCCCCTTCCGAGCTACAGGAGACAGTACCTTGCACTATTTTGCACGCAGGTTTTACCTTATTCATAAGAAAACAAAAAAGAGAGCGGCGTATTATCATGAAGAAATTATTTTGAAATTAGATATGCACAGTAAGATATAAAATAGGAATAGCTGTGATGTGATTCTCTCATTAGAAGTAGCAACAAAACCCCTGCAATGATTTTATAACTAGTAATACACTGCTTTTATGCCAACAGAGAACATTCCAAGGATAAAAATTTAATCCTATGAAGTACAACACTACAAAATAGATGTGTCTAACCATGCATTTAAACTGTACAATATCTGAACATGGGAACAAATGAACGAGACTGTTCAAACAGGAAACAATTTAATTTTTTAAAAATTAAATAAAAATTGCAGGCCTTTTCTACCGGATCCAAAGTCAAAACAAAATAATCTTAAAATAGCGGGAGGGGAGAGAGCGTGACTCGCCATACTCCACGCTGGTCACCAGTGCTATTGAGAAGATTGAGCCTCCTCCATCCCCTCCTCCCACAACACCCTTTCCCTGTATAAACTGCGCTCACGGAAACTCCCGGAAAGGTTGTAACCTGGACAGTGGTTGGTGAGGAAGGGAGGATTTCACATTGTTATGTGTGGATTTTAGAATGTACTTTTAAAAAGTAAGCATATAGATGAGAAGCTTTCACTTCTAGAGCTAGAAATTGCCATTTTTTAAGGGTATAGCTAGACAATTCCGGGTTAACTTATAAATACGCCTCATTTCAGCTAGCTGCATGAAGTTTTTGATCTTTAAAACAATCATCTGACCAATAAAACCACGCAGCTTATTGTTTGTCACCATATGCACAGATATGTGAGCATCTGAGACGATAAACACAGCAATCACCACACACCTACCGAAAAAAAGTTATGGCCAGGTTATGGCCTGCAAATTGAAATATTTTTTGAATTTCCAGAACTCTGACTTTGCTTAGAATATCCTTGCAATTTTCATATTTTTAAGAGATGTGCTGATTTAGCCTTCCAGCATTTTTAAGAATCAGACAAGAGATTATCTCTGTATCCCACCTCACATTTTTCTCAAGTAAATGAGTGTTATTCCCTTCGATTGGAGGTCAAGTTGACAAAATGCTGGCATGTTACATGCTCTCATACTTTAAAAAATGGATGTTATTCATGTAATTCATCAATTACTGTAAATAAAGACCAGCCAACACACACGAATTTGGTTATTTCTACTGGACATAATAGCATGCACCCACCCCAGCTGCACCCAACCCAAACAAAAGGCCCACAAGAAGTCTTAACAAGAAGAAAATGCTACAAAAGCACTAGAAATGTTCTTTTCTAGTGCACGTGTCTGATTTTCCCTGATTGCCAACTAACCGAAGGCAAACTTACAAAGCAGTATTAAGTATCCAAAACAATCTTGCAGCTAAAAGAAGTTCCCATGAGAAAAGAGAAGCAGCTACCTAAGATCCAGAGCATTACAGAAAACCTTCAGCTGCAGGTTGCTTGTGGTTAAACACTGGAATACGAACACGTTCACATTTCAAGACTGAACAGGACAGCAAAAATAAGGTACTTGAAGGAGTAGCTGGAACCCTTTCCCACTCCAGAAGTGAAAGCTAGGCGAGACTCAGGAACATGTAAATTATTTAATTACCGTGCCATTGCATCTTCACGGGGAAAAGTACCAGACTTATGCAACACTCTTAACTTGATGAGATACATTAATGACATGTGTAGATATTAACCCTCTTTTCTCCCCCAGCGTGGGCTATCAACTACTACATAAGCACAGTCCTTAGAACAGACTGGCAGACAGCAAAGCCAAGCTAAGACTTTCAAGAAAAGGTACAGGTACTATTGAATGGAAAGAGAATTTTATCCATCAAACCCACAGCAGCATTTACTGTAACTGTTAACCCGGCTTTGCTGGGGAGAAACACAACGTGCATTACTGAATCATTTCTTTTCGAATCCATACATTCCCTGCAGCAGTTCAAGCTCCATCAGCAGTGCAGGAATGTATGAAAATGACAGGCAAAGGGCACCCGCTTTTTTCCCATACTGTTCTTCTATAAATGGAAGCAGAGTCCTACAAAGCACTTAAAGCTGAGAACATTTGAAGACTGATCTCCAGGAAAAAAAAAAATATTACAATGTTATGTTCTACAAGTGGATTAATTATTCTGTTTTCTGCAAAATTGTTTCCCTTAAATGAAAGGACATGGAGGGAACCAGCTGCTAGAAAATAATGGAATGCTAGCTGGGTCTCATCTACAAAGCTAGCATGAACAAAGCGTATACATACGTGTACATATTTCATACGTTATTCATAAAAATACTTCTTATCCCTTTTGGGAACACCTGTTCCTGCATTCACTTTTCCCTCTTCTCTCAGCAAGGGGAGACAAAAAGGGCAGATTTTGGCAGGAATCCTTTAATAGCCTCCAGTGAATTTGATTGAACTTTGATTCACCTTAAAAATTACACCTTGTATCAGTAGCATATTATAGAAACTTTTAAAATACACCATTTAGAATGAAAACGCTCTGAACTACATAACACATGCCACTGGGATAAGACAGCAAGGCAAACAAAAGCAAATATGCTATATCATAATGGAGTAAGAAACTTGGGTGCTTCCTCCTCAAACTCTGAATTGTTTTCTAGTTTTCTTCTTTTTTTTTTTAAGGGTTAATACAAATGCACAGCATTATCTTCAAAAAAGAAAAAAAATTATTTGCACATTTAATCGTGGCCCTTCCGGCTACTCGGCCATCCTCAGCCCAAGGAAAACACCGTTGCACGGATCATACAGGCATCTGGATTTACCCCAGCCCCGGCTCCCCGCGGCACCGGGCGGGAGGGAGGGGGCAGGAGGGGCCAAGGCAGCAGCAAACCCTCCCTGCACACCCACTCCCCTTCCCAGGATCTTTTTCCAGAAGCCCTTGGTAACAAAACCCTCTTGCTGCAGGCAGCGGCACGCTGCTGTTGGCACTGTTTAAACCAAACAAACACCGTGTTTAACAGTCAAATAAAATGTCCCGCAGCCTCCCTAATGAATTTGTCAAGGACCATCAGATCAGCCCCCCCACCCCCCGCCCCTGCCTCATTAACTCAAGTATGATGAGGCGGATTATAACGAGAGAAGAACAGATCAATCGGGCTGAAGCCTTCAAGTGGCTTTTAGCCCGGCGAGTTTCCCTCTCGGCGGCACACACCGCTCTGTTTAATGGAATCCAGTATCTCCTGCTGCTGGAGGAGCCGCCGCTCCGCTTAGCCACCAGCGAGGAGCTGCTGATGGACTTCTACACTCACAGACATAAAAGCAGAGGTGACAAGGGCTCTTCAATTACAGCCTCCTCGAATCCTCTTCCCCCTTCAATT
Organism: Syrrhaptes paradoxus; assembly: GCA_013400615.1. Lineage (NCBI taxonomy): Eukaryota > Metazoa > Chordata > Aves > Pterocliformes > Pteroclidae > Syrrhaptes > Syrrhaptes paradoxus. The sequence goes on from VZTO01025887.1 coordinate 117,132, forward strand.
ATTCATCCCGGCGAGAGCAAATTCCGCCGCAGAGAGAAGCCGGGCTTAATGCAGCGCGGCCACAAACGCCCAGACACAGGAGAGAAGGGGTTCACGTGCGTTATTTGCTGGAAGTGTTTAAGTTTATTGCTCAAATGATGTTTCTAATTAGCGCCGGGGCAATAAATTAAAGTCGGCTTTTGTTTAGCTGATTTATTATTTACTAGAGCTTCAACCTCAGACAGGAAAATTGGTAATGAATTGTTTTCAGTCTGAACACCAGTAACGCTCCATCATTAGTCACCTTACCCGGGGGGTGGGAGGCGAATCCTCGGCTCCTGCTTTTACCCCGAACACACGACGGGGCGTACCCCCACCCTTGCCCGGGCCGCCCGACGGCTCCGGCGGCTGGAATCCCTCTCCGCTGCGTACGAAACCCCCCGGAGCCTTCCTCACCCGTGACTCCTCGGGGATGTCCCCAACCTCCTGCCAGCCGGGGAGAGGTGCCAGCCCGGCAGCGGGCTGCGAGAACGCCCCGCTCCGAGAGCCGGTAACGTGGGCGGGCGGTGCGAAAGGCCCCCCCAGCCCTAACCCACTCCTCTGCTCGCCGGATAGCGTCTGGAGACGAGGCGCAGGACCCTCGGGGGTCCCCCCCAGCCAGCCGAGTCCCCCGAGCCCCCGCAGAGCCGACGGTGCCCACCCAGCTCCCTGCCCGAACGCGTCGCACCGGGGGAGGGGGGGGGGTCCGGCCGCCTCCTGTGGGTCCGGGGAGGGGACAAGTCCGCGGCCCCGGGGAGGGGACAGGTCCGCGCGCACTTACCTGCGCTCCGGGGCGAAGAGCCCCGCTCCAGCCCGCGCATCCCCGGTACGCCCGGAGGCCGTGAGAGCAGCGGCTCTCTCCTCGTCGCAGCCTGTCCCCCCTCTTTTTGAAGTCGGAGCCTTCCCTGGGTTCCTCTCCCTCCCGACGGGGACACCTGACACCGCCGCCCGTGCACCGGTCATCGCGACAGCGGCGACAGAGGCAGGGTGTCCCCAGCCCCGGGCGCAGAGTGCCTCGGCGGCAGCGGGGACACCACGAGCCGACCCTCTGCTCGGGGAGAACGGAGCCCCCCCAGCCCCGGCGCCGGACCCGTCCGTACTGAATTCTTGCAGCGGTCCACGGTCGGTACGAAGCATGTTTCTAATTTAAATGCACAGGGAAAACAGACGGCGATATTTTCTTTATTAAAATCAAGCCAGCTGCCGCGCAAGGAGGAAAGAACAACAAACCCAGCGCAAACAACAAACTCCAAGAGGCGCATCACGCGTGAACGGCCCCGCTGCGGGGCCCAGGGAGGGCGAAGCCCCCGCGGAAACACGCGCTTCTGGCCCCAGCACGGGAGATGGGGAATTATCCTCCCGCCAGGCCAAGTTTCCGCGGGAGAAACACTGCTGGCAGTGCCTGGGGGGGTACAGCAGCGCGGCCGCGCTGCTCTGTTCCGAACCGACACAAACAGCTTTATGTCCGCATCATGGAGTATTCTTATTAATCCAAACTTGTATAAAATATCGTTTCCTTTTCGAATAACTCAAGCTTTAGGAGGACGAACAGAACTTTATGGCACGAGATTGATCTAAATTAACGTGACCGCAGGCAGTAAAACAAGCTGTGCCATGCTGCTCCAGGGACGCTCCCGCTTTCCCTGCGAAAGATTTACACCCGCAGGGAAGCCCCGGCACACGCCTCTCCGCGCTCCCCCTCGCCCACGGGCACCAACCGGAGGCAGCAGCGGCCCCTCCTCCCTCTTCCCCGGTCCAAGTTGCCGGTTCCCCCCCCCCCACAGGACGCTCGCACCCTCCCCGGCCCCGCTCAGCCCCAGCCCGGAGCGGCCGCGGTCGGGACCGGGGAGGAGGCGGGAGCGAGCGCGCGGGTGCGCGCCTCCGCCGCGCCCGCCGTGATTGGCCGCGGCGATGACAGCTCGGCGGCGATTGGAGGAGGCAGGGCTCCGCCCCCCCGGTCTGGTCACGCCCCCTGCCCGCACCCCGGCCCCATTCATAAACTACAGGAGCCCGGCGGCAGCGGCGGAGAGACGCGGGCACACGGCGGCGCGGAGGAGGAGAGGCGCGGAAAGTGAGAGCCTCGGCGCGCTCTGCAGGGTGGGGAGGGGGAGGAGAAGGCAGCCCGGGCACTGCAGTTACGCCCTCCTCCCGCTCAGGATAAAACACAGTCTGTGAAAAGAAAAAAAACCAAAACAACCAACCAAGCTCTAGCTCTCTGTATATCTCAAAACAATCTCTGTAGAGCTGCAGGACAGGAATGAGAGATCACAGAGCAAGTGCACACCAAGTCTGCGCCTAACGATAGAGCAAGCCACAGAGCCGGGTTGAGCCAACGCCTCCTCCAGCAGGAAAAGGGAAATCAACAACACCCCCTGACAGGCTGGGCCAGCCGCCGCCAAACTCATGCACATCGCTGGCGGTGCCACGGACTGAAAACCAGAGAGAGAGCGAGCGGGAGAGGCAGACAGACAGACACAGAGCTCACTCTTCCGCTCTGGGCATTGCTCGCATTCTTCTCCTCCTCCTCCTCTCGCGTGCGGGTTTCAGCTTGGACCGGCTTTGCTGCGGGGACCTTCTGCGAGTCCTGGGGAACTTTCTTTGGGTCTTGGTTTTGCTTTTTTATTTTTTTTTTCCATGAACTATTTCAATAGCATTTTGGTCGGGGGGGTGGGCGCCTGAAGCAGCGCAAACCTCCCTATCCCCACCGCCACCCAAAACTTTCCGCTCCGGGGGAGCCCGCGGGGGCTGCCCTCTGCTCCGCCAGCGGCCCGCTCCTCCTCCGCTCCTTTGTGCTTCATCGTCCTCCCTGATTTTTTTTTTTTTTTTGTTAATTGGTCTCTCCCTGGCGCGCCGCTGCCGCTTTTTTCCCGGAGGGGGTGGGGGTGTGCGATTTGGCCGGTGCCCTCCGCAAAGCTGCAGCCACCGCTAAAGCATTGGATCCCTCAACGTACTGCGAGAGCCCGGTGTACAGCCCGGACCTGTGCCCCAACATGATCGCCGCCCAGGCTAAGCTGGTTTACCAGCTTAACAAATATTACACGGAACGCTGCCAGGCTCGCAAAGCGGCCATCGCCAAAACCATCCGGGAGGTGTGCAAGGTGGTGTCGGATGTGTTGAAGGAGGTGGAGGTGCAAGAACCTCGCTTCATCAGCTCCCTGAGCGAGATCGACGCCCGCTACGAGGGGCTGGAGGTGATTTCTCCCACCGAGTTCGAGGTGGTGCTTTACCTCAACCAAATGGGAGTCTTCAACTTCGTGGATGATGGCTCCCTGCCGGGCTGCGCTGTGTTGAAGCTGAGCGACGGTCGCAAGCGCAGCATGTCCCTCTGGGTGGAGTTCATCACCGCCTCGGGATACCTGTCCGCCCGCAAGATCCGCTCCCGCTTCCAAACGTTGGTGGCCCAAGCCGTGGACAAGTGCAGCTACCGGGACGTGGTGAAGATGATCGCGGACACCAGCGAGGTGAAGCTGCGGATCCGGGAGCGGTACGTGGTGCAGATCACCCCCGCTTTCAAATGCACGGGGATCTGGCCACGCAGCGCGGCGCAGTGGCCCATGCCACACATCCCCTGGCCTGGTCCCAACCGGGTGGCGGAGGTGAAGGCGGAGGGTTTCAACCTGCTCTCCAAGGAGTGCTACTCGCTGACGGGCAAGCAGAGCTCGGCGGAGAGCGATGCCTGGGTGCTGCAGTTCGGCGAAGCCGAGAACCGGCTGCTGATGGGCGGCTGCAGGAACAAGTGTCTCTCGGTGCTGAAAACTCTCCGTGACCGGCACCTGGAGCTCCCCGGGCAACCCCTCAATAATTACCACATGAAGACGCTGCTGCTGTACGAATGCGAGAAACATCCACGGGAGACCGACTGGGACGAGGCGTGCCTGGGGGACCGGCTGAACGGCATCCTCCTGCAGCTCATCTCCTGCCTGCAGTGCCGGCGCTGCCCACACTATTTCCTGCCCAATTTAGACCTCTTTCAGGGCAAACCCCACTCGGCCCTGGAAAGCGCTGCCAAACAGACCTGGAGGTTAGCCAGAGAAATCCTCACCAATCCCAAAAGCCTCGACAAACTATAGGGTTAACACCCTCCCCTCCCCTGCGCGCACAAAACTGGCCCTCCGTAAACAACAAACAGCGCCTAAAAAACTTTTTTTTTTTAATTTAACACAAACGACGAGGGAAAGAGGCGGCGAAAAATCAACGTACCCCTGCCACCCCCCAGCCACCTGCAGCTCGGCGTTTCATAAAAACTTTGCAGAGGGTTTTCCCGGCAGAAACTCTCTCCGCCCTGCACGGAAAGAAGGGAAGAGCCTCTTCTCTTGTCCTCCTCCAATGTGAATTTTTAAAAAGTCACAAAAAGAAGCGATCGGACTTTTGCAACCTTCAAAACGAAACCCCAAAAGGTACTCTTTTTTTTTTCCCCCAATCAATGTATAGTCCTTTTCTTATTCTCTCTTGTTTGCCTGAATGTTGTCACCAAGTGAAAAAAATTATTTAACTATATGTACAAATCGCCCTTTAAAAAGTTTTACTGATGTTAAATGTATTTCAGTGCCAAGGTCAGATTATGTGCCCCACAACTGACTTGTTGCAAATAGTAATAAAAAAATATTACTTTAACTTTATGCTGACTTTTCGTGAATGGTTCTTAAATTCAGGCAAGTTCTTTCTTTCTGAACCTCAGAAGTAAAAAATTTTAAAAGAAACGGAAACAAGAGATGTAAAGATAGTCTAAACGCGACACCTAGCCGAAGCCTTCGTTTGGAATATTCAAGTGACATTTTCTAAACCTCCCTCTAGTTTCTATAAAAAATAATGCATCTAAAAAAAAAATCTTATCTATTCTGTAGTTCAGAATGTGACAACATCTGCTCTATTTCCATGACTTTAAACTCCCTCTCTAAATCTCGGGAATATATGGAGCATCGCACAACACATCGCCAGAATTTAGACAGAATTAACCGCATGCCGTTTCCTACCCTACAGCCGTCACCTTTCTTTTCCCTTATCGTTTTCTTTATTTTTTTTCCCCCGGTAAATCTCGGGGGCAATTTTAAAAAATTTAAAAATTCACCGCGATGTGCTTTCGCTTCCCTGAGCGAGCCCGCCGCCTGCGACACGCAGGAACTACAGATCTCTGAATAATTAATGCACTTTACAGCCGCCGGTCGATTTCTTTTTTTTTTTTAAACAAACATTTGTTTTCCCTGGATTTTTAAGTACAGCAGAAAATCGCCCCAAACGAGCCGATAAATACCCATAAGGAAACCCATCCCCCGGTCCCGCACTAACACCCGCCGCTCCCAGCGCCAAGCTCCCCCGATTCCTTGGATTTCATGCTTTTTTTTTTTGCTTTCAGTTTCCTCAGGACCACTTAGAAATATTTGCAGTGGTTTTTTTTTTAATCTGGAACGCGTTTCTAAACTTTATAAACGTTAGCATTATCTGCTGGAGCCGCCCGGAAGGCTGCGAAGCCGGCTCGGAGCATTTCCACCAACTTTTCCTCTCCTTTCGGGGGGTTAAAAGAAATTCTTGCCCGAAAGGACTACTTCCGTCCCTTCGGGGATGGATCCGGAAAGGAACAGCCATGCAAATTTGAGTCGCTTTCGCTTTTAAGTTAAAAAAAAAAAAAAAAAAAAAACCAACGAATTAACCAAGTCCGTCGGCAGCCTGGGAAATAAACTTCGCGCAAGGCGAAGGGGGGGACACCGGGCGGCACCCCCGGCCCCTCCGACCCCCGGGTGCGTTTCACAGGATTTTTTGTCCTTTCCCGATCCCGGCTCACCTGGCAAAATGCGTTTAGCCCGCGGGGCTGCCCCTTTCCTTCTGAAAACAGCCCCGAGCGAGAGCCTGAGCCCCGCTGTTATCGCTGCTGATGCTATCTCTGCTGCGGGCTCACTTGTCACAATGTTTTCCTTTCGGTAGTTTAGACAAATATACAAGGATCTTAGATTTATCAAACAGATGAAGCCTCATTTATTAAACAGCCCTTTCGAGCTACCGCGGATTAGGATTTCCCCCCCCTCCAAGGGGCATTTTTTGCAGCAGCTCTGGTCACCGCTCTCAAGGTGCAGGAACTTCAGCAGAGGTGGGGCAGGGAGGCGTTCATGCTTGGAAGCAAGCTGCGTTGCAAAATGATTTGTTTTTTAAAATATAAATATTCAGATTTGATTTTTAGCACCCTCCCAAGAGACATTACAAAAGGTTTGTTTTTTTTCTTTTAAGACCTGCAGCTAAAGTAGCATCCCAAATAGAATATGAGAGGTGCAGCCTAAATTCTACGTTACCAACTGCTCCTTTTACAGGAACCCAAATAAAATCTCTCAGATACAGGATTAAAGATACAAACCGACCCTGAATGCCTGCTCACAGTTAAGAAAACAACTGCTACCAAATACTCAGAAAGAGGAGAAAAGAAAGCAAGCTGAATATATGCTGTATGTCAATAAAACGTGCGACAGGAATGGTCAGAATTAGTAACTGTACTCAAACGTCCTGTGTGCTAGCCATGGAAACAAAAATGCAGAATAATGCAGAGCTGTAAAACTTTTCTCATGCTAATCCAGTACAAAGCGGAACATTTTACATGGAAAATGCAATACAGTAACGTATCAAACTGCCTTATCTTTTATATTTATATCCTTTTTGCCATTAATGTTTAAAAAAACACTATGGAAGGAGTAAGCACATCAAAATTTTAAGAGCTATCTCATACTTGCGATAATTTCAAAAATACTTCAGGACAAAAAGAAAAGTTAAATTTCTTTCATGGTATCACATAAAAATCACCATTCTGCTTAATCGCTTATATTAAATTCTAGTTCTAAGAAATCAAGAGTGTTGTTTTTCAAAATAAATTTATTCCTTGATAGGATTTGATAATCTCAGCTTTCAGCCCCACTGATGTCATTTTTAATACCGACAAGAGCAATTTACTCCATAGGAACAACGAACTGAACGGGTGCTTAACACACAGGGTATTCTCTGCAGACAGCAGAAACCCACCGCTTCTGCCAGGGACTTTTTTCCCCTTCGCGAATCACTACCTTGTTTAATATTACCCAGATATCTACAAAACCAAGAGCCATCACTGTGCTTTAACTGGGATGTGAGAATATTTACCAGTCGTGTCACACTTTAGCAATGTTGCTGAAGGACCGCAGAAAATATTCAAGTGCAACCTCATTAAACTAATTGCACTATATACTGCCTTTGAAATAGGAACTTTACTGAAGGCCACTAATTTTCCACAAAACCCTGGTAATCAAGTAACTGGGAGCAAATAAAGTTTGTAGAAATTAGCAAGTCAGTTCAGAAGCGTATTTTAAGAGGACAATTACGTTTTCTGCTCAGTCACAAGACGCAGTAACAGGCCCTGTAAAATCCGCTATGGAATAATACAATACAGAAGCACGGGAAACTTCAGAGTATAGGAAGTTTAGTGCTATGTTCCACCAGCATGATATAAAAATAGGAAAGTAAAACAAAGCGTTTGGGCTAAAAGCCTCATTGAACTTTGCAGTATTCACACGGGCCTGTGATTCGAGATGTCTTTATTTAAGTCGCCTCCCTGGAGCTTTATTCGCAGCAAGCTAATTAACATTCAAGGAGGGTGGAATTGCGGGAGGGGGAAAAAAAGGAGAAGGAAAGGAGGTGTCACCTACGTGAAGTTCAGTAACGTATACGGCCAGTCGCAAACTTATTAAAGCAGGAATACTGCCGACCCACAGAGGTAAAGGGAGTCGAATGAAGAATTAAAGGTCTTGGGCAATTTGTCATCATCTCTCAGAGCTCAGGGTCAATGATCTCTTACCTTTGGGTCGATTTTCTTAAAACTGGGATCTTCTTCATCCACCTCAAAGTAGAGCTCAGAAAGAGTGATGGACAGAGTGCCTTTCACTACTACCGAGGGTGCCACGAGCTGGGCTGGTGTGCTGAGGGCAACCGGACCTGCCAAAGAGGGAAAACACCAACAGGACTCAAACAGAGAAGAGAGCGGGTGCAAACTATTTCCTTTTCAAGCCTAGACCATTAAAATAAATAAAGCAAAGAGCATAGCTATTCCTTAAAAAGCAAAACTCTTTTTATCCCGGCAAAGAACATATGTAACAGATTTGCAGTGCCTCTGCGCTGCCGAGCGCTGAAGCAGCTGCGATGGCAAACCCCTGCGTACGTTACACATGCCAGAGCTGGCTTCAGCATGGCACTATGGAGTTTTTACTCAGATTTTCTTTTTGAGAAACTTCAGGAGTTGCATACTTTGTTATATGCAATACAGAGAGTGCACACACCAACACTGGACTCTTACTGGGAGGCGTGTTCTTTAGGTACGGGAGAGTTTCTGTAGCTCTCCATGAAGATGAACACAGCGGTCAAGGCTCAAAGTTGTCTGACTGTGAAGTGTTCCCTCTCGGATGCCACGACTCCAGTGTTAAGGTTACACAGTGTTACAGAGCCCAAAGTAAAACGTTTTAAAGATGCTTTTGATTCCAGGCTAAATATTGTTCGAGGATTCCTTACAGTGTTAGTGTAGCTCGGGGGCTGTGGGAGTAAACAGCTGGAGGGTTGGTTTCCAACCGAATGAATTTTTATTGGAATAATCACATCTCCACAGGGCTTATCCCAGGGACAAATCAGCCTACGACTGAAAACAATGGGTTCAGCACCGATCTGACAATGCAGAACCCATTGCATAAATAACGCGTACAGAGAGAAAACAAGTTAGGTTTGTCATCCAGCTGATGAAGAGGTAAGGAAATGAAGTTACTTGGCTGCGGTGTAATTTGACTTTTGTAAAACAGTGAAAGATAGGAAAGTGACACAGACAATTTTGTTTTAATAAAGCATCTATAAATGAGGTACACACGTTCAGGTAATCAACGTGAGAATAACTGACAAAAAATTCAGATGAATTGTCATTTCCATCGATTGTTAGGAGGGTGATGGTCCTTAATCTCGCATCAATCTCAATGTGTGCCACTAGGACAAAAGAAGAGATGCTCTGCGGAGATCAGAGCAGCTTTGCCCTCTATTCCCAGCGTACAAATACATTGTGTTTGCAGATGGGCATGAGATAGCTGCGGAACTGCCATGATTTCCCAAAGCTCACCCCCACAAATGGATGAAATAAGCAGCTATGTGTTCTTTTGCTGTCTCCCTTTGCCCTCTGTACATTAGCATGTAATCCAGAGGAGAAATAACATTTTTTCAATCACTCGCAGACATTCAATTACAGGGCAAGCAGACAGCTGCAGAAGCTGGGGCAGTCCAGGTCCTGGAGAAGACCCCTGACAATTTCCACTTCATTTCTAACCCACACCACTTTATTAGCGAGGATTACTTCTTAATCCTATTGCCATTGTCAAGATTATATAATTAAACTCCCCTTTCACCTCTATTACAGTATGAATGTATTACTCAAACCAATGAATGAATAATGAAAGAGAAGGAAACGCGGGGAAGGCTGTTGAGAAGGAAGCTCACAGTAGAAAAGGGAAAAAAAAAGATTCACACAAAGAAAATGCCATTGCATTATTCTCCCGTTCCTTTATTGTACTTCACTCTTCGTACACAGGTTTTCTTTTTTTGTGCTCCATTTTTAATTTCGCTTTTAAATAAATACAAGGAGTGGAATGGGGTTCAGGGAAGGGATAAGCAAACTGCCCATAAATAATCACTTCCAGTAAATTCACCAAATTATCGTATCTATGATGTACCAATGTAAGATTATACTCAGGGCTTCTCAGGGAACCAGAATTACCCAAGAAATGACGTTTTTCTCTTAAGTAAAGGTACATGGGATACCGGTTGGGAAGGCAGAAGAACACACAGAAGTTTGCATTTTCCCTGTAAACCCACATTCCTCAAATAACGATGGAGACGTTTTATAACTCCCAGTCCCTGGACCGAGGAGGTGACTATTTACATTTTGAACTGGTCAGAAACGGACCCACTCCCCTCAGATTGCAACATCAGCAAAGGATGCAGGCAACAGAGTAAAATTAATTAAGACCAAAGATCTGAAGTATATTTTTTTTTCTTCAGGAAAAAGAAGTGAACTCAAATAAGACTATGGTCTGTGAAGGGCCTTGAATGGGGGAATGAGGGGGGTTTAAAGGAGTTAATCCAGCAAGGGTACAGACCCTCCAAACCCAACTAAATAACCCATATGTAAGATTTTTAAACTCAGGAAAAAATGAAAGCTCTCCAAAGCCTTTAATTACAGACAAATTGCCCAAGTGTCCACTAGGTCTAACGATCTGAGGAGTGGAACGAGGTCACAAACAAAAGGAGGAAACCCTTCTCGAGATAGAGCTACTTCCCCTAAGGAAGGTTTCCTGGAGCACAGGCACCTAGCGCCAGAGCCAGACAGCTATAAAAGCCAGAGAAAGCAAACACAACTCTCCAAGTAAATCCTAGCATCTGAGGTGAACAGAAAATTATCTTAGTGACCCAAATATGGGAAGGAATAACTTATTGGTGTGTACCCCAAACCATGATTCACTGCAGAGCAGGGGAGAGCAGATCCTAAGGAGTAAAGCAGCCGAGGAGAAAATGAGGAGAAAAGAGTTACCTGTTAAGTTCTCCACTTCTCTCTCCTCCATGAATGACATGATATCGTCGTCACCTTCCAACAGAATCTCGCTTTCCGAGTTCTGATTTCCTAAAACTTGACTCTTGATGGACTGCTTTCCTTTAACAAGTATATCTTCATCGGGAGCTGAAATGGAAAAGAGACACATTGCTGCCTGTCAGGTCTCGGGGGCAACAGCGACAAAGGAGCCTAAGTTTTTCCAAAATGAAAGTTCAGAAAGAAAAACTGTTCAGGACTAGCTGTGGAAGGTACCTGCCTTAATCCTCTAATGTTAGGACACATCTAGTTTTAATCCTATTAAGCCTGCTCAAAATTATCCAGACCTCTCCGCAGCGTTTAACTTTTACTCCAAGTGTTTATGAGGGAGGGGGAAAGGATGGAACAGACCCTCTTCCCCCACAATTTCCTTTCCGAAGCCCAGCTCTCCTGTGGGAAGCAGGTCCCGATTTTCCCAGTGTGTTACCCTGACCCCCAAACCCAGGGTTCCAGCCCCAGTGGAACCGAAGCCACCGGGGATCCCAGGCAGGGGCACCGCAGGGGCAGCGGCAGGATGGGGCTGGGCGGCAGCCCCCCGCCAGGGCAGCACCGGGGCACTGACAGCAGCGGGTGGGGGGTTCCCCCGCCCCGGGCAGGGCAGCGGGAGGTGGCAGCAGCCTGGGAGCGGGATCCCCGGGGGGCCTGGGGGAGATCCTCGGGGGCAGGGGGAAGGCGAAGGAGTGGCTCTGGTGGAGCTGGAGCCCCACATCCCTCCAGCGCCTGTCTGTACGGGCATTTTATTTTTTTTTTTTGAGGTGGAAAAAGCACACCCCCCTGCCTCACAAACCTGGGTGATACGGGGGGGGGGAAATAAATTTAAAAATCCACATGATCACGGTTGCAGGCAGGAAAAGCATGCACCTGCTTCCAGTCACAATGGAATGGTACCGGTCCGTAGGAGGGACATTCCCAGGCTCACAGAGGGATTTTCGGGATGGCAGAGAATAACCCAAAAGCTGGGTTTAGCTGGAGTGCACCTTTCACCGGACAGCAGCTAGAGCACCCCCCGCCTGCCCGGCCCCAGCCTCTGGGGATGCTCCTCGTCTCCGCTCTGCACTGAGAGGTCAAGATCGACTTTTATTTAAATCACAATTTCAAAGCATCAGGGGGAAAAAAATAGAAAGAGAGAAAAGAGAAAAGAAGAGAAAAGAGAAAAAAACAAAAAGGAAAAAGAGAAGAGAAAAAAACAAAAAGGAAAAGGAGACAAGAGAAAGGAGGGAGGGAGGAAAAAAAAAAAGGAGGCAAGCCCTCACTCTGCAGGTAAGTTACCACTTGCTGCAGTAAAAGCCAAAAAGCAGCAGTGTGTGTGGTGTTTGGGTTTGTTGTTGTTTTTTTTTTAAGTTGAAAATAAAAATATTGTTTCTCAAAAGATAGATTGAGAATGTCCATGGAACAGCCGTGTTTGAAAAGCATTGACCAAACCCATCACGGGAACCGGCTTCACACGGCTCAGTGCTGTCTCTGATTGCTGCCATACACGAAGTTCCACTGGCTTACTTGAAAAATATGTTAATCTGCAAACATTTACAGAAGACAGCAATTCCCTGGTGGCAATGTATGAAGTTTAAATAAATTTATGCACATAAATTGCCAATAATAAACTTTTCAATTAAGTGAAAACTACAAAAGAGCATCAACCAACCAACCAAACCCCAAAACCCCTGGTTTTGGTTTATGCCCTGAGCTGATACAAACCCCAAACAAACACACTCCCCCCCAAAAAACCCCAAAACAAAACCAACCAAAATAAACCACACAAAGGAAGTTGAACTTGCCATACAAAATGAAATGCAATTTATGCACGATCCTTTCTCCCCAACCAATAACTGCCACTTGTAAGATTTTTAAAATAAATTATTGGAAAATAATTCTTGAAAATTATTTAATTGTGTTGTACAAACACGAATTTTACTTTCTTCATTTACATGTGCTCATGCAAGCCACAATAACTCAGATTCTGGAGTTGTTCAACCTGAGTTGAAACCCCTCCTGTCATGGAAAATATGCAGCTGATATTTAGAAAGGTTTTCCTGTAATTAACTCCCCCTTGAGGATTTTAAGTTAGCAGCAGTAAAATTACCGACAGTATACTAATACACACCACATGCACGGGTACTCACTGGCCTACCAGCATTCTCTTGAAGATCAAAAAAAGTAAAATAGATCAAAAAAAGTAAAATAGAACAAAACCATCCCAGGGATAAAGTAAAAGATAATAAATTCTTTTTTTTTTAATACAGGCAAACTGTATTGTTTCAAACCCCCACGTGCATTGCCCATACCTGCCATTTCCGCTTCCTCTGCTGCAACCTATTTCAAACCAGCCTCCTACCTATTCTCACTTAAGATTGGGTTGAGAGCCAAGATCGAAGCTTAATACTTTCATAGTTAGCACAGCTCCTCCAAAATACGAGTGTGTCCTTCAGTCCTTGTTCTCATCTACCATGAAGAAAAAATAAAACCAGTATGGCAACTTCCAAGCCGAAGATGATGGAAGGAGACCTCCTGCCTCATCTTCCTCACTTAGATTTTATTTCTTTCCCCAGCTAATGATATCACACTGATTCCAAAACATGCCCCTGTGTAACTGCCTTTCCAATACAAGACTTTAGACCAGAGGTTATTTTCGTGCTTTGTAATAAATGTTTGAAAATGCTGTCATCTCTTTGCATACGACGTTAGTCACCCCTGTTCCCTGACACGCACACGGTGTGCCCAGAACAGGTACACACGCGGGCACAGGGAGACGCAGAGCCTGCCCGCACAGCTCCAGATGCTGCTACTGGAGGGCGAAAAGACATCACACTGAACCAGAACCTGCTTTGTCTGCACGGGGTTAAACAAAGCACCACACCTGCACCCAACACACACACGCTCACATGAGTGTCTGTATAGAGCTGAACTTACTCCACGTGGACTGTTTTCTGTAGATAAACGCACNTGAATGCCTTCAGTTGGGAGGGACCTTAAAGACCTTGCATGTATATTACGCTGGATTTCAGATTTCAGGTCCCAAGTCCTGCTCTGCCCCCTGTGAACCCAAACCGCTCCCTGCCTGCCCTGCCTTGGCGTGACCGGAGCTCCTGGCTCCAGCCCTGCAGATCCAAGTGCACATTCACACATATTTTGGAGATCAAGACTCCACGGCATGGAGTCTTGTAATTCCGCGCGATCCTTCCCCAACTGCTCTGCGAGACCCGGGTTCTTGAAGGAGCTTTTTGCAAACAGATCCCTGTGTCTGCAGAGAGCCTGATTTGTTCCAGTGAGATCTCTGGAACACTGGGGTGTAAAAAGAATAGTTCAGCTTACACTGCTGAGCAGGCTTACGGCATTCATGGAATGACAGATTATTTTAAATTGTTTGTCTCCAACTTCACCTTATATGGGAAATACAATTTTTAAGAGCCATTGGAAAAATAAAGTATCAGAAAGCACCATACAGAAGACACTGTTTTCATTTTTTTAAATGTCTGGTAAATATATCAAGAAAAGCAATTCAGGGAAAAGCTGCATTAAAAGCCCCTGCCATGTAAAAGGACTCCCAGAAGCCTCCCTCCAGTCTCCCTATTCATTTAAAACTTTGGAAAATATGAGCATCTTCAGATTTTTAAAATATTATTTTCAAGACTTCTTTTTCCATTCTTGAGTTGAGGCAAAGAAAACCGACAATGGTAATTGCTGCTAGTCCCTGCAGCTCTGAACGCTCTGAACCCCATCTATTGCCTCGATGGAACTCCTCCAGACTTTTTTTAATCCCCCCTCCTGAGTTTTTAACAAACGTCAATAAAAACCAAGAAATCCACTTGTTGTTTGATANTTTTTTTTTTTCCTCTTTGAAAAATTACCTAAAGCCTTTTTTTCCCAAGCAAGTTAATGTGAACTTGGGAACGGCAATTAAATTGTCAGAATTAAAAAATTTGTTTTTAACTAGAAGGTAGCCAGAAGTATAGTCATGGGGCTGGTATTGATTGTCTGAACAGAGAACATTCGTCTTCAGGTATTTATTCTGCCACCTCTGCACCAGAGGTTCTCCTTCAAATCAAATCAATCCCTGGAAAAGATTGGTTCTTGCTCCTAAGACACAGAACTGGGCTGCAATAGAGCTCATTGTTGTTCTCTCTAGGTTTTACGGAACAATATCTAGGCTTCCAATTGTTTCTGAACAGTTTTCACAGCTGCAAATTGGGCTCTTGCTCAGACTGGGAGCTCTGTGGGGCAGGGAATACACCTGGGTTTACTGCAGACACCAAGCGGCTAAGAATCTGTTATCTCCTAAAAGTATGCTAAAATCCACGCTTTCAAGTATCCTTACTACAACAGCACTTTTCCATCACTTATGCGTTATTTTCCCCAATTCCCTTTTGGCCAAACCCACGTGTCCCATTTCAGGTTTTGGTGTTGCTCTGGTTTGTTCGGAAAATTCTTAAGACGACAGTAGGGAACCTCTTATTCATTACTTAAAAATGCTTTCGCTTTAGAGACATGCAAAATTAATTGAAATAGAATAATTAATGATGAATTATTGATATGAAATCATAAAATATCAGAGCTAATATTCTGCAAATTCTAAGGAGATCCACATCATGAACACGAGGGCTGAAAGTCTGATTCCCAAAATCTGACAAGAATTGGATTTTCTGACCTGGAATTGGTTAATACTAAAACTTGATAAACACAATTCAGAAAGAAATAGAGCAACTGAGCACTCAAGCTGACCTTTCTGACAACTGTACCTTCTGAAACTTGAAAAAAGCAACAAAACATCATGCCAAAAACTCAAAAAAAAATAAACCAACCACCTTTGTATTCCTATACATTATAGATAGCTTCCAGCTGAACTTGAATGCGTACTTTGGTCACCTATTTCACGACTTGCCAGGGGAAGGTCTTGGAACAAGCCAGTTGCATGCGTACGCACACGCGGTTAGGCAGAGAGGAATTATCTGTCTTTTCAGAAATCACATCAATTAAATCACGACTGAAGGTGAGCTGCAATATTCACTGCAGAGACAGAGAATGGCAGCAGCTAACAAAGGCAGCATGCCATTCAGTTCAGAATAAAACAGCATCAAGACATTAAATATAATAGAAGTGTGTTAAGGATGTCAAAGAACAGAAAACAATTCTCTCTATTTCCTGGCCAGGGCTAGCTCCCAGCTATGCCTATCAGCCTCCTACGCAACAGGGCTACTTGCATTGACAAAAACTGTACTCCTGCCAATTACAAACTGAGCAGGAGCGTTAGCCCTTGAAATATATCACGGATTAGTGAAAATACCATATTACTATGAAAGATGAATAATTGTATTAGTTTGTGTTTACTTATGGAAGAATTACTTACACAAATGTAGACAGGAGCTCTAAATATTTTGCAGTAAAAAGAAAGATATTGTTCAGTATTGTGATAACCAATATAAAGATTAAATATGGAAATATGAGTAGAATGCATAAAACTGTGACAAGATCTATTTAATTTGAAGTACACATCATACTAAAGGGGGCAGCTGTTGTTTGTCCATGGAGTGAGTATTACACAGAGAGAAACCTCGTGCCCTTAAAGTCCCCGGCGCAGCAGCAGCACAGTATTAAGAACAAGCCCCAAAGCAAAAAAGTGGGTTAATTAATTCTACATCTTGTCCTTCTTTCTCTAGTCAAAGATGTAGGGCTCTCCAAACATTGCTTTCAGATCACTTTATTGACTGTTCTCTGTGCGGTCATTTATTTTACAGGACTGATGTCACATTTGGCATGATATCAGCTGACATATTGTGGACATTTTCTTCCAGAAATGGCTCTTTAAGCCTGAGTGCAAGAGGTTAAGATGCCTGGTGGAAACTAACTTCACGACAGCGATGTTCTTCTCTATTCATACAACAGCCTTAATCATTTTAAATTAGCATAAAGTTTATGCCTCCACACAGAATACTCGTGCATGTATACATGCATATATGTGTGCAGTCATCCGCAGACTAAAGAAAAGACCTACATTTATTTTTTTCTATTCCATGACATGTACCTTTAAGGTTAAGGATAATCAGTTTTCACTATGAGCAAATTATTTCTAAAAAATAAAAAATATTTTTCTACCTTATCAATGTATCTTAATCAGATCACGAAGACATAAAATTCTAGACTAAAACCCACAGTTCACTAGCTTTGGTGGGTTTCCTGTTTGCTCTGGTTTTTATTTTTTTGGTTTACTGTAGAATTCTCAAACTCATTATTGTATCAGTTTTGTAAACACACTCCTCCAGAACAGACATGGCAGCATGCAGCTGAGTGATCCCTGACAATAAAATAGTGGGAAAAAAAAAAAACTTAAAAAAGGCCATCTTATCTCCTAAAAGTAGAAATCACCATTACCATTTGCTGCTCGAACAATACTCCACATTTCACCATTCGTTACTATTTCTTCCTTACCAAATCATTGCGGAAAACCTTGAGGACTTAAACACAAGCAAAGATCTGAACACAGTGTTATTTTTCTTTTAATGCATCTGCAACGATAGGCAGCTATGTGCTAACCGAAATAATCGCTGTGGATTTCTGAACAGGAAAGGTCTTCTGCAGTTACTACAGCAGAAACAGGGAATTTACCGCAAGAAAGTGTGCCCAGGGATTCATGGCAAAACTGCATCCACTCTGCTTAGTGAGAACTATTTTTGTAATTGCTGCCCGCAAAGCATGCACAACGTGCCAGCTCAACTGAGATGGGATGCAGAGGCTGAACAAACACGACACAACGGTCAGTTTATCTGGGTATGAACGTGTCTGAAATACAATGACAAAAGCCTTTGGCATTCGGGACAATTTCCAAGCATCTTATAGGAAGGAAGGTCTGGTCTTTACTGCCCCGTACTGTAACCTGCTGCTACTGGCAAGAAGGAGATTTTTACACTGACCGTGTTCCCCGGCTGTTTTTAGTGTCGCTTCAGGATGTGTCGATCCGAGGGGGTTACGCACAAATCGTCGCCGGCGCCGCAAGTCATCTTCCCAGTAGTCGAGGCGCCAGAACTCACGAGGACGACTACAATGAAACAGAGGAGCCACATATGTTAGCAATTATCAAACAGCATGGTAGCGCTGAATTTCTGCATAAAGCTCTCCTTGTTTGCGCTGCTTTTGCCTTTTTTTTTTTTAACCTCCCCCCTTTCTGCAATCTTTTACTTAGGTATGTCCTTGAAAATAACAATATCACCTTCCAGTCTAAGGAACTCCTTTCCCTTTTTTCTTGGAAGGTGAAATGAGCACTAAATACATCATTTTGAAATGAATTGCTGACAGTGTGATCAGTTTCCCCACACTCTAGTGGCATGTGCTCCGATTTCAGCCTCATTTCAGCCTCAGCAGGGCACCTTTCTCAGTGACTGCATTTATAAACCAGAATAGGGAAAAGGCTATTATAAATACGGTATAGCATTACCTATATTAATCAAAGTCTGTCCCCCTTCATTTTTCTTCCTAATTTGTGCCTTTTTGCACAAGGTCAGTAAATCATACCACAAATTCTTGGTCCAGAAAGTGTTAACTTTAATGAATACCTCAGTTACATGGTTATGTATGTGATAATAAAATATTACTCTGTTTAGATGTGCAGGAATTTAATTAAAATAATCTCTTAAAATATTCATTACATTTAGCCCCTGAGGCTTAGAACAACATAAGAAAATGCATTTCTTTTCCATTTACTGTTTTTAAATAAACCATTCCAGGAGAGTGAAACAGCAATCTATTTTCGAGCGAATCAGATTGGATTTCTGGTTTATGTAGTTGGGTTTTTACATTTAATTAAAAACTACATGTTATGATGTGTAATAATTGCGATATTCAAGGCATACTTTTAAAAAATTACGTTAGAAAGGGTTATAGCAAATTCATTCTTTTCCACGGTATGCTCCAAATATACGTACATCTTTTTAATATGGTCGTATATAAGTGCCAGTTACTATCTTGTTACTGATGGAGAATGAGTGCTGCTGTAAAACAGCATTCTCACCCGTCAAACATACAAAAAACCCCAGTTCCAGGTATAGTAAATAAACAAACAGAACATGCCTGAAGCACAGAATAGCCTGAAAACCTGTATGCCCAAATCGCAAACCACCGATTTTGTTTGTGAACATAGCTGGTAGGAAAACAATAGATGAAAAAGCAGATTTTTTTTATATATATATATATTTATATATATATTCATTCTCCATTGCTGGTCCAGAAGCTAATAAAAAGTCTACCTGTCAACACTGACAAATGAATAGCCACAACTAATTTGCAGATCCCAATGTTAAAAATACTTGATATCTGCATTCTCAGTTTTGAGGTCAGAAGGCAGAAATTAGTTTTATTTAAGGGAGCTCAAGCTTTCACACAAACACGGCAACAAAAGCCAGAATAATTTGCATAACCCTGTTCTCAAGCACAATTTGTTAAAAACTGCGACTGAAACCAATCCTATAAAAATGGAGAGTGGCTTTGCATCCACCTTCATTAAATTGCTCTGCCTTTTTCTAACACCAAAGAAAAGGCAGTGCTGTTCTTCATCCTCCCCATTTCTTACTTTCAGAAAAATCCTGAAGTATTGGAAACGAGCGCACCAGTATCTTATTTTCACAGCTTGTGTGTGTGTGTTACAATCATGCTAAAATCTGAATGCTTGATTATACAATCCAATGATTTTGGAATAATTAACCAAAGACAAAATTATAAAAACACACGAAGATATGGGTTTATTTACAAGTCAATTAATAACTTAAAATTCTCCATTAGTGCTTACAGGAAAAAGGCAGAACACAGCTGGCTACGTGCGTGCCTTTGATAGTCGTAGAGCAGGGCTAGGCACTTCATCATTCTGCCTTCCTACATTTATCTGTTAAAATTATTATCAAATATCAGCCGGGATGCAGTCGTGAATCACAGCCCGCTCCTCGTCTTCAGGGGAATGATACAATGAGGGTCTATTCATCAGGATGGCAATCGGCACAAGTAATTAGTTCCCTAGACTGAGATCTCCTACAAAGCTTATTTCACTCAGCACCACAAACATATGACAATGAAAAGCTAATGGAAGCCGCTAAAATTTGTTAACCTCTCCTGCCATCAATCCTGCTGGTATTCTGCGCTACAGTATTATTCCAAGCTGGTAAATTATTAATTTGTCATTCATCTATCTTTTCCCAGTTTTGATAGAATTAAGCGATGCCATTCTTTTGGTTAACAATTAAAACCATACTACGTCACAAAACTATGCTCAAATTATTAGAAAAACAGACATCAACAACCAGGAATGAAGTATTAGCCTGAAACATAATATATCTTTAGTCCCCTACTTTGTATTTTCAGTTCTGCACATAAAATTTGCATAGGATTCCACCTCCTTTGCCTGGCTATTCACATACAACAACATAGCAACGATTAGAGTGCATATTGGAGTATTTATAACTATTGGCAGTCACTGTATTATGGAGGGAAAAATATCTACTCTCTACACACAGAAAAATATCCAACGGAAACCTGCACAGCCAAAAATGAACACTGATGTTGGCTGAGTCTTACAAGTGAGCCAAAAGGTAATTCCATACCAGGCAGACTTCATACCTCTACAGCCAGGCGGAGACAGACAGGAATCTTTGGGTACAATTGGACTCTGATTTGAGCAGATTTTGGCTGCTAAAGGACAAAAAGATTATGCAGTAAGGGGCCAAGTAAGCAGGTTTTGGGAGCAGTACAGTGCCACCGACTAGAGAGGATGTCTGACAGTGGAAGTTTCTGGCCGTAGGACCAAGGCTGCCATATGGACTAGAGGTGCTATACGGACCGGATCAATGAACATAAGCGCTCAATTAGTGTAAGTGCAAGAGCAACATTTCTCCGGGGATTGGAGATTTATGAATTATAAATCATATGATTTGCATGGATTTGTCAGGGGCCCCTCTAACATGATAGGCGGTAATTAGTGGTTCCTTGGTAACAATATTGACTGAATGGAAACAAAGCTTTGATATTAAATGTTTTATTCAAATAGCATAACCATTCTATTGCTTTTCAAACAGTGCCCCGAATTACCAGGCTATGCACTCAGAATTAAGATAGAACCTTCCTCTCAATTCCCATGTAACCAAGTACGTTGTGACAATCGTACAGAGATGAGACAAAATACAGAATGACCGAGATAATCTGTATTCTCAGGACTTCTGAGCATGTCATGAAAAAGTCACTTCCCCGTGGTCAATGGGGAAAAGCTTATATGCTCAGACCTTAATTCCAAGAACAAGAAAGTTATTTTTCCTTCCAGTTTCAAAGATGAACACAACTGGAAACAAAACATACCAACTGGTGTACTCGTTTAACTACGAAGTTATAACAAAGGAATCTTAGACATGGGAATTACTGATGGGTCCTCATACCCTAAAGGAGATGTAAATTGAATGTAAGCAGTACAACCAGAGAATGAGGAGGGGATTGTGCAATCACTGGAGAATTGCTTCTTGTAATGCCTTATCCATTGTGCATTTCAAGATAGTCTTCCGCCTCTCCGACCACAGAAAAGAAGCCGTCAAGCACACTGGTGCGGACAGAAAAGGGACTCCAGGAGGTGGGGAAGAGGAAGGAAAAAGTCAGCCTACAAAAGCAATGGTCTGAGAGGTCTTAGGGCTGTGCTTGGGCCAGCAGTTAATTGAGAACGGATTTTAGCACACCACAGAAGCACCCATTCAGATGCTTAGATTAGTGAAGTACTAAATAAATAAACACAGCGTAGAAGAGAGAAACAAAGAAAAGGAAAGGAAGGTGAAAGCAGCACAGCATTATAGAAATCATCTGCAGAGACAGAGGATGACTAGAGCTCTACATGACCTCTTCCATCTCGAGGGCCATCTAGCCCGAAAGGCAAGAAAACCCACTCACACGACAGACAACTGCAACAAATTGAAAAGCAGATGGAAACAAGAGTGCATATGCCCTCAAAAGATGTGTCGTTATGAAGAGTCAGACCAGCAGTCTACTATTATAATCCTCACACAGTCTACTCTTTAAAGAGAAATAGTTCTTGCTCTGCCATATGGCAACGACATACATGAAACACTATGAAATGTTAGTCAACGTGAATGCTGTCCTGCTGGAAATGATTGCACTGACGCGTCTGGAAGCCAAGGCTGGTCCAAGGCCATGGCACAAGATCACAGGTGGAGAGCATGACATAAGCATAAAACCTCCTTCACGTGCCCTGGATCTATGTGAAGGCACCAGGACAAGTGTCCAGACGACACACTCCTTGTTGGAACTCTAACTGTTGAGTTCAGCAGGTAGGTCAATCTCCAAACCCAATCAATCCTTGGTGTGTCTGCTGAGACCATCAGCAAGGCAATCTATCAGATCAGCAAAGTTCCAGGGGGTAAATGCTCAAGCACAGAGCCCTAGCCTACATTATCCTCATAGACAACCAAACATAGAGTGGCAACACCACTTACTCGGGAGCAGCAACAGTATTTGAAAAGAAACCTGGAAGAAAGCGGCTCTGCAATTTCTCCATCACTGCCTGCAAGCCTACCACAGCTTCTGGTTTCATTTATTCACCACTTTGGTTGCAATGGCTCATCAAATACTTCATGCACAATATCAGATGGTACTTCAAAGTTACATGAAAGAGCAATCAGAGAATGCAAATAGTGCTGCCCAATTTTTAAGAAAAAAATATGCTGGATTATTTCAATGCTGTTTGGGAATGTTTCTTTCTCTACATCTAGATAACATTCTCTTCCATGTAAAATACTTCAAGAACTCAAGCCAGACATCTGCTGCAAGATACACAAGCATTTTTCTCCCCAAAAAAGCAATAAGCATTTGCATTTGATTGTCAATCTAAAGATAAAAGTGCTGCAGTTCTAGAAAGTACTGCAGAAACCCTGATGGAGTACCACTAGCAGGCTGCAGGGCATCACGTAACCTAAGACATCGCTTCATCTTGCAAAGCGAAATCCATTGCACTTTCACACAGCTGCCTGTCCAGAATATTAACCAAAAATCTCACGTATTTTGCATGTAATAAAAAAATTCCCAGTATCTTCCACTAACTGACTTGACAAAAAGCAAATTCAGAAAGCAAGTAAAACATTTTCTGAAACCCTTCAGTATTCTTGTAAAGACCTTTCACAAACAGTGATCTGAAAAACTGAGTTACACCAGAGCACTTCAATACCATTAGCTACATGTCTGCTAGTACTAACAGAAAAAAATGTTTTGTGCACATCCAGCTGTACTATTAGTTTGTAACATGATCACAAATATCTAACGTTTTTTGGAAAATAAAACATCAAGCTGAATGATGGTAAAGCAAACTCAGAAGATGCAACTTGACAAGAATGTTCTCAGCAGCAGCACCAAGCTCAACATTTCATGCAGAGATCTCATGCACAAGTGGTTTTGTTGCCATGTGGTAAACCTGAGTACCGATCCAGTAGGGAAAAATAACTGGTTTTCAGAAAATCAAGTTCCTGATCCGATTCCCAACTTTGTATCAGCAAAGCATGTAGGAAAAGGTTTGATTAGTACGCAGTCAACCAAAGTAGCTGCTAAAATATTACTTGGCCAACTAGACTCAACATGTGTGTTTCACAGCACTTCCCTGATAACGTACCTGCCCCAGAACATTAAAGATCAATTAACCCCTGGTCTGAGATATTTGGAAACGTTTTACATTAGTAACCTGTAACACTGCCATCTCACCAGCAACTATGGAACTAAAAATGAGAGACAGGAACGTGCAGGTGAGGGGAAGGAAGGAAGCGATGAGGAAGAACATCTTTGATATCAGAACAGACATATCATGTAATCACACCCTCATACTGGCACAGGCTGTGCCTTCTCATGTTATCTTCATTTTCCCCACACACAGACATTCACATCCCATAGTTTCAGCATACAGACTTCCACAAATGGAAACAGTTGGGAACCCTGAAGCAAATGGACAGGCAGGCTCTTCATCTCTGCTGCGGGAACAGGAACTGCTCCTACCAAAGGCCCAGGACCACCGAGTACAGCTTCTCTGGCACAATATCAATTACTCAGAACATTAACGGAAGCCATTAAGCATCGCCTATTTGCTTCTTCCAACCCTTCCCCAAGCATAGACTTGACTTTGTCTATGAAGGATTTTCCCCTTTGTCTGTGTTTCCATTCCACCAAAAGGTGCAGGGGGGGTTTCATCCGTTTCCAGAAGAGAAAGCAGTGCCATTCTTCTTTGCATCTTTCAGAAGGAACAGATGGGAAAGGCAGGGTATGAACTTCAGGCACAGTGTCTACCTGGACTTGGTGTAGGATCGTCACTCCGAGATCCTCTGCATGGCTGCAGGGGACCTTTGTGTGGTTTAAACCTACTGTACTTCCAGCGTAGAGAAAAAACTGGGAACACCAGCAAGGGAAGCATGTCTTAGCAGATGTTTCATGCTTTTTCGCCCTATAAACACGACAGTACAAACAGCCCAGATCTGTAACGCCTGGATTTGCATTTTAAAAACTGGGAAAAACACTGTTCGGATGCTTTTATACAGTAAATAGTGAGGATACCATCTCTGTCTCAACCACCCACCACACCAGCCTCCCCATTTCTGTGTTTCGCATCCCACCAAAAATCCATTCCCCATCTCAAACCGGAGGAACAATGCCTGTTTCAGGTATCACAGAGTCTCTTTTCTGCACTGACAAGCTTTGAATTCCTCATTTAAAAAGCAATCCAGAAAAATGTTGACTATAAACGTTTCAGTCTCCCCTCATGCATTTTAAAGCGCCGTGCCAGGGTGAAGACAAGCCCACCTTTGAGGCGTTGCTGTCCCTGGTGATGGTGTTATTAACCTCCAGTTTAAACCCAGCTCTGTTTACGGATGAGTTTATGTTCTTTGATCCTCGTTAACCCCTTGGTGGCTAACCGCAGGCCCAGCTTTTTTGGAGGCAGCATTCTCTGAAGTGCTGGCATTCCAGCGCCCGCTGACACTTCAAAGGGGGCTCACTGAAATACCTGATACAGCTCATCACGGATTCTGCGACCGCTCTTATCCCTCACTGATCTTATTCTGATCCGTCTAAAACAAAGCTGCACTTTTAAGACAGTCACCTTAAGACACAGTTCAATTCTTGTTGAATTTCCACCAAGATTAATTATAAATTAACTGGAAACTGCTTCGCTTCTCTATCAGAATAAGTTAACGTGAAACCTGTCTTCTGGCTGTGAGCAGAATTGGTTCAGACAGGGCTCAGACACGGAGGTATGAACGGAGAGCAAATGTACGATGAAGGAGCCAGCACGATCAGTATCTCCGCAGCCATCCCTACCGCTTCTGATGCTTTCACCTTCAGCACATCCACAGAAAGGACCTATATTTTTCTCACTAATTACAGCATCAGCACTATTCTGTGAGGAATTAAGTGTATTGAAAAGTTATGACTCGCGTTAATTCTTTCCAGTAGCTTGGAATTTCAGATGATAATCTTGCAGCATGTCTAGATAGAAAGATCAACTTCTGAGCAGAACAAGAAAATCTCCTCAGATCTGTTACTCTGTTTATATAGTGTTCTGACCCCAAAAGTATTAAACACAGGAATTAGGGTAAAGCTTTTTCCAAAAATCTTAGCCTTGACCTGCACCAAACCTTTCAGCTTCACTACCATCTCTCCTAGAAGAAACAGGATGAAATCACATTCCCACGTAGCTGCGCTTTAAGAGCTGTGGCTAGCCTCTAGCCTTTTTTTATAGCTCTCTTAACAGCTGGAGACTTTTCTTGCTACCATAAAAATGTAATAGTGCACCCCTCTGATTCAGCAAACACTCTTCTGCTCTATGTTCTCCTAAAGGAAGTTAATTTTTTTCTTTTATATATACATATTTTTAGAGTCCTCTGCCAAAAAGGTCTAAGCTAATTGATCTGTCTTTGTTTTACCTTTTTTTTTTTCCCAAAAAGAAGTTAAAATTAGTATCAAGTAAATGAATTCAACAAACACAAAGAGAGGAATAGGAAATACGACTGAGACTTAGACACAACATTTAGAGTTTTCCAGCCCAAAACGACCCTCTGTAAGGTGATGCAAGGTCTGTTAAAGATCACTCGCCTTCAAACCAGCCTTGCCAAGATAATTTTTCCATCGAAGAAAGACCTACCTGTTAGCTCCTTTGATAGGAAAAAGACTGTCCTCCAAATTACGAGAGATGGAACAACTTTGGCCTGCTTACACATGGATTTTATTTCTTTTTTAAACCTAGAATAAGATAAGAAAGTCCTCTCTGAGGTCTCTAAATGCCTACCTATCAAAAATATGTACATTCTACCTTTTTATTGTGGACAGAATTTGCATGCATCTGGGGTGATAAGAAAATTCCCCTCCAACCCCTTGCTTCATCACTAATTAATCGGAATATACCTGTCCCTCTGCTCTGAATTCTAACAGGTCCACAGTGTGCTTGGCTGCTGCTGAACACTATCTTGGAAAAGGTATTATCAATTCCCACGGTAGGCTAGCACACTGAAGGCTCAGAGACACCCAACTTCAGCATGACCTGCATTTGTCCTACTCTCTGACAGAACTAAAATCAAAGCTTCCATAAAAAACCCCAACAAAACCAACAACAAATTCAACACCACCCTTCAAGCCTGATTTAAAGGCCAAGCCTTCCATCAGAAATTTAATTCAGGATTTAAAAATCTAAGGAGGGGAAAAAAAATATCTGGGATTATACTTCATTGTGTGATGATTGCAGGAACATATGTAAGAAAGAGTTCAAGTAACTGCAAACATGGTATCGCTCTCAGAGACAGGAAACAATAAGCACAAGGCAGCAAGACCACGAAGCAGCACATGGAGCAGGACTCCTAANAGTTAAAATTAGTATCAAGTAAATGAATTCAACAAACACAAAGAGAGGAATAGGAAATACGACTGAGACTTAGACACAACATTTAGAGTTTTCCAGCCCAAAACGACCCTCTGTAAGGTGATGCAAGGTCTGTTAAAGATCACTCGCCTTCAAACCAGCCTTGCCAAGATAATTTTTCCATCGAAGAAAGACCTACCTGTTAGCTCCTTTGATAGGAAAAAGACTGTCCTCCAAATTACGAGAGATGGAACAACTTTGGCCTGCTTACACATGGATTTTATTTCTTTTTTAAACCTAGAATAAGATAAGAAAGTCCTCTCTGAGGTCTCTAAATGCCTACCTATCAAAAATATGTACATTCTACCTTTTTATTGTGGACAGAATTTGCATGCATCTGGGGTGATAAGAAAATTCCCCTCCAACCCCTTGCTTCATCACTAATTAATCGGAATATACCTGTCCCTCTGCTCCGAATTCTATCAGGGGAATAGGTAACAGGTCCACAGTGTGCTTGGCTGCTGCTGAACACTATCTTGGAAAAGGTATTATCAATTCCCACGGTAGGCTAGCACACTGAAGGCTCAGAGACACCCAACTTCAGCATGACCTGCATTTGTCCTACTCTCTGACAGAACTAAAATCAAAGCTTCCATAAAAAACCCCAACAAAACCAACAACAAATTCAACACCACCCTTCAAGCCTGATTTAAAGGCCAAGCCTTCCATCAGAAATTTAATTCAGGATTTAAAAATCTAAGGAGGGGAAAAAAAATATCTGGGATTATACTTCATTGTGTGATGATTGCAGGAACATATGTAAGAAAGAGTTCAAGTAACTGCAAACATGGTATCGCTCTCAGAGACAGGAAACAATAAGCACAAGGCAGCAAGACCACGAAGCAGCACATGGAGCAGGACTCCTAACTGTTACCATACCATAGCATCGCAGAGTCAGGAAACAACACCAGGACCCCAAGCCTTTAACAAGATTTAACTTATTAAATATATTCCTCCTTTGAAAGCCTCGTAAAAGGTCTCTAAAAATAAACCCACACCACTGAATTATGATAAAGCAGCCCTCCCTGGACCACACACCGTATTTACTGTATTTATGGTCTGTATTTACTCAAGCTTTCAACGGAGGGAAAAGTAGCCTGAAAACACACCTTATCTTCTGATATATGTGGTCAAAGAACCAGGAGCCGAAAGGTTGGCGATTAATAGGCACCGCACCGAGGCAAGTTCAGAGTCTGCAAGGGAAGATGCTGCCGGTGGAGTGCTCTTTGCAGGGCGGCGTGAAATAGCACGTACACCATACTGCTGAGGATGGCAAAGCAGCATTAAGGTCCAGACAAGGAGGAAAGATGTTCTCAAGGTGGGGAGCTGATGTGGGAGAACAACAAGAAGTTGGACTTGCCCTTCGGAGAGGTGGAAGTGCACATCTGGGGCAAACATCAGGAGGTAGGGAGGTACTTCAGAGTTGGATTTTTCTGCTCACACCCATAATTGCCATCCTACACTCAGTATGTGTATATATATACATATAGTACTATTTCATGCCTGATGGCTCAGCGCTAATTTGAGCTGGCCTAAATACGTGCACTTTCATCCCCCATCCTACCAAAGCTAGCCGAACTGCTTCCACTGATGCCCAGGGGTCATAAGGGTTCTGAAGACAGTTACTGTCCCTCTCCGAAAATCACACCTATCCTCTGGCAAAAGAGAAGTGCAGAAACCATCCTTCTTAATGTTATAAAAATTACAAAGGGCTGCTTGCAGTAAAGCTGAAGCAACATTGGAGCGCTAAACCACCCAAGGTTCCTTTAATGAAGGAATTCAAGGGCTTAGCCTAGGAAAAAAGCTTGTGTGGTGCCATGTCAGAAGCAGCTAACGGAGAAGATGTGGAATTCTTTTCTATAGCTATTCTAAGAGAGAACTCTAGCAGCAGGTAGCTTGGTAATGAACATTTGGACGGAGCAATGCAGAGGCACTGCAACATTCTTTCCTCCACATATCCTTACTTCACACTCGAGATTAGCAGTGTGAGCATTTAAATCCAACATTAAAGAACAGGATTGATAACAAAGACCGTGCAAAAGGAAAGCTTAGGAGGCAACAAACCAGGAAATGTTTCCTGATTCAGTGATCTAAAAATGAGTGTATTTGCCATCTAAGAAAAAATAATACCAAGTTTCAAGCAAATTTGAAAAAAAAACAAAAAAAAAACCAACAAAAAAACACCCCATCAACATACCTCTTTAGGTTCTTTCCTAATATTGAAGCAACTTTCTCAATATTAAGCAATTTCTCAACCCCCAAGTTCAGAGCTTGGGAAGCTTGGAAGACTGGGAAGAATTACTGCACTTTAAAACAACAGGCTGGGACTGTGCTCATTTCTGGGAATTTCTGTTCTAATGTGTCGCTTAGGCACCAAGGTAAAGAGTTTTAACGGCGTGGGCAAACCTCAGCTTCTGGACTACAGAACTCCATCTGTGTCTGTGTAAATCCAGTCTCAGTGGAGTACATTAACATTCAGGAAAAGCAACAGTAGGGACACAAGAGAAAAATCTTTTGGGTACCAAAGAGCCTCCTAACAGAACTGGAAGTTGCATGTTCACAACCTGGAATGCAAATGTGAGCACAGAACGTTTCTCTGCAATAACCATACAATTCTCCACTTTTTTTTTTTGCTGGAGATGTTAATTCTTGTTTTATGTAAATTCTTCAGAGAAGATTATTTAGGACCACAGCACTGTTAAATTACTGTGCATACACTCCTAAGCATAATGTAGGTATACTGCATCACAATGCACATTTTCTTCCTTGAACATAACCTTCCTCCCACATAAGCTATATGTGTAATTATCTGTACCATCACACCTTTCTCCATTAGTCACCTTTAAGAATAACCATGTATTAGCCCTGCTAAACTATTTTTTTTTCAGTAGCCTATGATGAAAAACAAAAATTAGAGCCCAAGCATTTTGACATAGTAGGTAATTCAACTTCTCCAAGAAGCCTTGTTTACAAAGCTTGTTAAGTCCATCACAGAAAACGTCTCTTAAAAAAAAAAAAAAAGGAAAAATAATTGAGAAGCATTTTTTTTTTTTTTTACAATTAGCTTCTCTGCTGACAGAACAGTCAGTTCAGACTGGCATTCAAAATTGAGAAAAGGCTGTTTATTTCATCAGGAAAATTTAATGTTTTCACTTTCCTCTTGAAAATAAAAAGCCCTTATATTTTGTAAAAGATTTCAAGGATAAAGTGAAAAGTTTTGCACTGCAGTAAAAATGTTTTCAGAAGGCAAACCATTCTTTCTCATTAATGAAATGAACAGAGCCCCAGAAAAGAATAAAAAATATTAATTTACATACAAACTAGTTTGTTTTCTAAAGTAACTTATGAATTTCAGTTTGGACTGTTTCTAATAGTGATTATATACACAGCTACTTGTAGGACATTTCTCAACTAAAACTTAAAAACATAGCAATGAAAACAACGGCAGGAGGACTCAAATAAAACCTGATCTTTTGCTACAGCTTCTCAAGGTCACAGGATTCACTTTCATTATCATGCCCCATTAAAATTTACTTTGTTGTACTAGTCACTAAGAGGGATGGAGAATACGGGTTTCACAAAATGGATGGCTTTCATCTAGACTTTCACCCTCTTTATAGGGAATAGCTTGGCTAAACTTTGGAAATGAAATACACGTGTGGAGCTCCATGGGCCAGCAGCAGCGATGGCTGCGCGGTACTTCCCAAACCATGCGATAGAGGGAACCAATCTTTGATACTAACAGCTGCAAGGTGGTATTTTTCCCCAAAAGTTTCCCATGAGGGAAGGGGGCAGTGAGAGAAGAGAGATGGGAGCACGCTGGATGGGTTTGGAGATGAGAAACTAACACATGAGCACACGTAACAGGTTCTTGGGCTGAATTTATTCTGTGACCCCGATTCAATGGCTTTTGAATGTTTGATAAGAAATAGGTTTGCAGGCAATTCTACTTGCCCAAAAGTCTCCTAAGGTACTATTTTATGGTTAGTGTATTTTAATCATTTGGAATAAAATGTCACAAACAAAATTTTTCCACATAGAAGCTGTTGCTTGAAGTATTTGGTTACCCCCTTACAAAGCTCCCAAACACGGCCATGCAAAAGGCTTTGGAAGTTCACGGTCTGTATACATCCAGAAGGTGTTTGCTAATGGTAAAACCCTTTGGAAGACGCTGCCCACCCTTCCCTAGGTCGTACCCATCACACTCCTCATACGCCCAGATCCTGGCCTCATGTGTGTCAAACCCACTGAGAACCGTCTCCATTCCTGTCCATCACAAACGGGCGTTATTCCCACAGGCCAACTGAGAACAACTCCTCTAGTACACTAGAATTTTGCCCATTTAAAAAAATAAAACTAAATTTTCTCTGAAATGGTACTTTAGAAAGATCAAGAGACATCAAGGGACAAAGAAAGTGGCCACTGTCTTCCACCAGTGCTCTCTACATCCACAAGCAGCACAAAGGAGGAAATTATCTCATCCAGATAAAGAACAAAGAACCTATAAGGAAACAAAAAAAGTATCTAGATGTGGAACCCATGGAAAATAAAAAGGTGAGAGAGGTGAGGGATTANATCCTGACTCTATTGCTCCCTGAAGACAGAACTTCATAATCTCAGTACTGTCCTACAGTACCAGCCTGGTGCTCATCTCTTATTTTCTGAAGAGCAGGGGTGAAGCAGTGTATGCATTTAACACCCAGTGCTTCTCCTTACAAAATTTTCCCCATCATGAAGTAATCTCAGAGCTGCTCCTTAAAACAGCAAATATCTCAGAACAAATGTCTCACTACCCTACCATTTAAAAAGTTAAAAAAAAAAATTAAAAAAAGAAAAAAAAGGAAAAAAAAATACACCACCCCCCAGGCAGAATCACACCTTAGCATCTTCAGCAGCAGTAGCAACAGCTTCCTCAGAGTTACCAACCAAATCCATCCAAACCAGTAAATTTTTTAATGATGTCACTAAAGGGTTCCTGAAGCCAGGACAGACAACACTGTGCTTATGCCGCCTTTTAACGTTTGAATCCTGAGCCTGTGCCATACCCAGACCCACTGCAGCAGGGCAAAGCTAGAAAGTGTGTTTAGGAACACACCATGTAGAAATAGTAAAAAAAAACCTCAAAAATTACTTAATGAGGGCTACAGAGCACATTAGTAGAGATGTTAGGTAGAACCGCCGTTCCTGGTTCCCAGTTCTGATATGGTCATCCTTCAGCTGTCCTTAAGATGACGATCTCTCCAATATTTCTGTTTAAGGATGCTTTAGGACTAGTAAACATCAATGTTGAACGTTACAGTTTTCTTATCCTTTAAAAGTTTAGGAACAAAAAATATTTGCCTTACCAGGGTACAGAGAGTACTCACGGAGCTTATGTGCTGTGTTCAGAAATTAGAAAATATTGTTTCAGCAATCAAACTTTAACAGCACTGTTCAGAACCAGAGACTGCTAGGAAAGTGTAATAAAATCCACAGCTACAAATGGCATGATAGATGCAGTGAGTAACGCTTTGGGTTTTTTGGGGTTTGGGTTTTTCATACATATGTGTGTGTATATGTGTGTATATATATATATATATGAAAATATATCCCTTTATTTAAAAAGACAAAGCATCCCTGCATTGTTAGCATTACTGTACCACGAAATAGCATTTTTCCCCTTAAATACACCACTACCCACAAGCATATGCTTTGTGTTTCTAACTATCATTAATAAGTTGCCTTAAAGCCCATTCAAGTAATGGGTCAATATTCCTAGATCTGACATACAAAAGGACTTCTAAAACCAAGCCTGTCATTTTTTGTTTATTTTATATCTATTTTTTGCTCTTGTTCAACCTCCTTTGAAGTTAGTCTTCAAAGCTTCAATATCAATTGGAATGCAGCATTAAGGATTTTACGACACTCTGCTACTTAAACTTTTATTGTTTTGTTGAGAAATCATAATCAGAAGGATTAAGCTCTTGTATTTGGCTTTTTGTTTCTCTTTTTTTTTCTTTTTTTTTGTAACTTACTCTTTTTTCCAGCATGCCATATATCTGTAGCGTGCCCTTTTTAGTCTTCCCCCATCGACAAAATAACGCAGTTTACACTTAAACATGCTCAAGAAAAAAAATTAACATTCTTTATCATTTTCTAGCAGAGACAGTTAATACTCTCAGGCTACATTAATAGAATCTTTCTGCCATTGTAGAAAGTTTGATAGCACTCTTATTTCAATGTCTGAATTTTTCTCCTCTTTTTGACAAAGACAAATGATTGCCATCAATCAAGATCCAATCGGGTATACACAGAGTCAAGCAAATGCATCACTCTTTACTGGTTTTCCTGCTATTTGTGCAGGCTTTGCTCCATATTATTTTATAGAATGATCAAAAAAGCAGCCATAAGATAGATCATTCACACCCACTGTAAAATTAACTTTCATGAATAATGAGAGTTTTAAACCTCAGATAATGTATATGTTATACCGGAGATATTGCTGGAGTTCATTTCTGGCTGGAGATTATGTAAATGATACTATATGACCTTTATCATTACAAACAGGACATGCAAAACACATATTATTTCATGCATCATTCTAAAGCGAGTCAGAACCTAAAGGAGAATCAGTCATTTATAATGTTCATGGTGAAGTGCTAAGGTTGCAAGAAAACGATATGAAGTGCTTGTGATATTTTTGACTACTCCTCCCCCTTAACCTGTTACTTATATGCCCTAAACATACCACAGGTAACAAAAATACAGTTTACCCCTCTGCTTCTTTACAAGAAAATTACTATTTTGTTTCTTGATAGAAAGATCATTTATCTCCAGACTAACTACTCTGATAATAACCACTTCTGTCAATCAAAGCCAACGGTGTTGAATCAACAGTAACACAGAGCTATATTCATATAATGAAGGGATAAGTAGTTCAGTTTTTTATGTAAAACAATATTTTAAATCACTTCCCTTATGTTATTTCCTTATTACCAAACAATAAGCCAAGCAAAGGTAAATTACTTAAAGATTTCCCGGAGATAAAAGGTCCCACTCGCCAAGAAGGCTAGACAGTGGATACACATATGGAATCAATGATGGATGGGAGGAACGATCTAGCCAACCAAGCTAGGCTCAGACTGCCTTGGTCAGACTTCTCTTTTCTGCACCAATGAGGAACAAAAAATATTAAATACAGTTTAAATTTTGAGGCTTACAAAGCTCTTAAGTATTTAAGGACCCTCATTAAAATATCTAAATAAATACATTTATAAAAAATTATAAGTAGCAATTATTTTTTCTAGATGTATCGATTTATATACATTTGAATGTCATACAGCCATCAAAGAAATGCCTGTTCCAAAACATCAAGTCCTTGGTACAAGCAAACCATAAAGTGAAAAAATCAGTTAAATTGACTGCATAATACTCTTGTGTCAGAAAGTATACCATGCCACACAGTTTACCTGTTCTTAACTCTCAATATTTTTCTTAATTTCAAGCCCTCTGTCCACCAGATCCTTCGATCCAATTTCAATGCAGTCATATTTTTCTGACAGATAGGTTCAGTAGCTTCAGCTGATCTACTGGATCACGTCACCGCTTTAGCTGCTGATCATACACCATCCTTTACGTAATGACAAGAGAGGATTTAGATACATTCCCAACTTATTTCACACTCTGGTACCACTTCTCCAAAGCAAATACACGGTTTTTCACTGCAATGGACTATTCCCCTCACTGCTTCGGTGGATTATCCCTTTTTATCCCAGACAGTTGAAGGCACGGAAGGGATTTTTTGGCAATGATTTCTACAAAATCTAGACTGCCCATGATTTTCTGGGTGACAACTAATTTCTATTATTTTCTGCCTTTAGTCTAGATTTTGCAGAAATCATTGCCAAAAATTCAGCTCTAAGAAAGAAGATAAGCTTCTGTTTCGTTAGATTTTATCATACATGGCTTGAAAAGATAACTCTGTAGTCTTCAGAGAAGAGCAACAAAGGGCAGAACCCAAATGACACTGGGCATCTCATTTGACTTCTCACAGATGGTCACTGATACCGTATTTCTCACCCTTTCAATACCAAACATGAAACCTCGGGCTCCAAACTGAAGAACTGCCGAGCATACAGAGCAACATCAGAAGTCAACAGAGGCTTTACTCTTTAAGAACAGTGTACTATGGCCAGATAATCTGAAAACCCAGCAGAGGATGCTTATGAGTTTAGTCTCCTCTGTGCCCCAGTTTGGCATCAGCAAAATGGGAATAATTACGAGTCACTGTAAAAAAATTGCTCTGAAAATTTATGAAATCAGATACTGTAACAGAAGCACTCTAGAAAAGTCCCTGGGCTTCTATATTTGGTAAAGAATATAAATCTATACCACAGTGTTAGAAACAAAACTAAAGTTAAAATGAAGAAGAAAATGTTAACACAGCAAGAGCTGGGCTACTGACTGCAATCCAGGCACAAACGGCATTTGAAGAGCTGCTCAGCAGTCGTCACTCTGGGCACTAAACGTTGCAATGGTCCCCTGAGAGCAACAATACGAAATTCTCCAATTAAAAACTGCTTCATAATACATGCAAGGCCAAAATATGGCTGAATAAGTAATGTGAGTTCTGACCCTCACTGAACTCTTGAGCTCTTGGCTTGGTAACTTTAATAACTCTGATAACACGGAACCGGGGCGGGGAGGAGGAGATGCATCCGTCTGCCTGTTCTCCACCCCACCGGAGAGACAGAAAAGAAACAAGGAGAGGAAACAGAAAAGGCAGAAAATAATAGAAATCACCTATCACCTGGAAAATCATGGGCAGTCTAGATTTTTGCAGAAATCATTGCCAAGAAATCAGCTTTATGAAAGAAGATGAGCTCCTGTTCGGCTGGATTTTATCACAGAACGCTTCCTGCGTGTTGAAGGGAGCAGCTGCCTGCAGCCATCCTGATCTTTGCGTGCTGCATTTTTAAAAGCAAATTTGTACAGAAATTTTCTTCAGAAGGGCCAAGCCAGGGCAGACATCTGCGTGACACTCAGAACAGCCCTTCTCCCACACCCTTACCAAACCCCACCTGAGAACCACTGAGAAATTCTGGCCTAACAGACTTCCCAACAGTATCACTGACAGAAGCACACAGCAAGGATGGATTTTGGCAAAAACAATACAAAAACCCGTTTATATGTCAAATCACTCTGTGACCTTATCTCCTAGAAGCTTACAGCTGCATCTTCGGGCTCACATACACAGTTTATACCTGCGTAACTAGAACAGCTGTAGCATTAAAATATAACCCAAATACAGATAAGTTGTCCTTTCTACTTCCAGGACACAGGTATCCTTCACCTCACCCTTCTCTGCAGCCATTGCTTTCATCAGCTCCAGCTCTCAGTTCCCAGTGCCCCCTGTTATTTTCCCCCCATTTCCTGTCCCCTCCACTCTCCTCCTGGTCAGGAGTCCTCCTGGCCATCTTCACGTCCCTTCCCCCCAGGAGGGGAATGCCTCTACACGCCTCCTCTTCCTGCTTTTCTTGCCATTTCTTTCCAAAAATCTCCAGTTGTCCTGTGGAGCTGGGTAGTAGAGACACTGTAGTTGTCATCAACCAGTGTTGTGTTGGCCCTTTACTGGGTCATTTGAAGCCAAGGTATGGGCTGAGCAGACACCAGGAGCTCCACGTAGCACTCCTTTTCCCCGCTCCAGTTTCCTAATTCCCTCTGAACTATCAGTGTTCTGATCAGTCCTGGCTATCCTGCTTCCCCAGAAAGCACCTTTAGCCGTTCTGCCAGAGCCGCAGTTCAACCAGCGGCAACACCCTTGACCCTGACCAACGGCGACCAAAGAACAAATCCAAGGGAAGAACCCTTCATGGAAAACACAGAACTCTCTTCAATGTGAGACCCAAGCTCATCAGCAGAGCTGGATTACAGACAACACAAGGACTGCATTCTGTATTGTAAATAGATAGCACTGGGAAGAAAAAGATTTTTTTTTTTATTTTTTCTTCCTTCTCCCAACCATGTTCTAAACGCACGAGAGTAAGCCTATCTCCCAAATTATGGCTGCATAAAGCATTGACATAAATTTGGTGTTTTCCCTCCATTTCTCAAGTGCAATTCACAGCAACTGTCCCGTCTGCATCAGCTAGAGCAAATGCTAATAACCCCTCCAAGACGAAGATAAGAATCATTTTCTAACACACACACCTGAAAAAAACCAAACCAAAACAAAAGATGGAGCGCAAAAGCAGAAATAAAGAAAATAATCACTTTTACTTCTCAGTTATGCCTTTTTCCCTTAACAATTTCTTCATATTTGCCTTTTCACTACCATCTTTGGTGGCCTCTCAGATCATTTTCTAATACATTAAATGCCTCATAATTATATATATATATTTAATATATTAATATTTAATACTGTTGTGCCACTAATTTACTCAACACAGGTTGTGCAGAATTTGCCTTGCCTATATTGTAAACCCAAAGTCAGTACAATAAGAGCTAAATTCAAGATAACTATTTTTGTATTTTGTCTTTAAATTGTATTAAAATACCCCTGCCCCTCGGTCTGAGCAGATAAAGGTCTCAGGCATTCCAATGCAAGATAAAAACATATTCTATTAGATTTAAAAGCACGGTTATTGGAAACAAAATTGGCCACACAGTACGAAACAAATTAACGATGTCATGTAATGACAGCATGCTTAAACCAACCCACTTCTACTTTTTTTTTTCTTTTTGAAGCCTTGCCTTCTACTGTTTAAGGAGAAAAAACTCGTACTGTCATCGGTTCTGTTCAAACAGAAGAAGTGCAAAGCCCTGACTCTTGGGCACACTCTGAACACAAAAATAATTCACACAGTAAATTATAACATACTTGCAAGATTAACTGAGGGCTAAAGTTACCTTGGGCAGGGAGAAAGACATGGGAGCTCAACGTCTGGCTTGTTCTTTGACCTAAACAACCTTTAGATTGATGTCTAACAGCACATGCTGCCATACAGTAAAAATAAGAGTTTATATTTCTTGATACTTGCTTGCTTCCTTGTTTATACAGTTCGGATTTTTGACCAAACAGAAGATATGTAATGACTTAATCCCTAAAACACTCTTCAAATGGTACTATGTGTATATCACGTAATTGAATCAATAAATTTCCGCGGCCCAGTGTTTACCTTTTGCTGCGGAATGAACTGCAGCACGAGAGCCGGTTACAGCCATTCTATTGCTAATGTGGCAAAGACCACGGAGTCGGTTTGAGTAAACTCTGCAAGGTTACGAGGTCAAAATAAAAGACTGCATAATTTATCAGATCAGGCAAATCATTTGGAGTGTACAGAGTTAAGTGCGGCATTAGGCTGAGATTACTGTCTTTCATGAATACGGGGTAGGATCAATGTTTATTCAGTCATACTAGAGATGACGTGTCCTGTATAAACTTCATTCATTTAACTAAATCCTTCCTGCCACTGTCACTATTTAAAGCAGCGGAACAGAAGGAATGCATGCTGTTCTTTGAGGATTGCTATCCCAAACCATCTAATATTGTTGATCTTTCAAAATACCAAGTCCCAGATTATCAAAAAACACCTTGGGTAACGCTAGCCCTTTCAGTGACGAGAACAGGTTTTACTTCCGCCAAGTTTGTTGACAAATTTAGTCACAAAAATAACATAAGTATAATCTTGTCTATGTAATATAAGCTTACTGAATATGGTGCATATATATATAGATATATAAATAAAATAAAAGCTTACTGAATAAGCTTACCGATATGTTGCGATATCTTTTCATGGCATGAGAATAAGCCAAAAACCTAAGGAATATCCATGAACTGCAACATCCTCTAACACCATCAGGACTATTACTAGAAGGATGTATTTTATTTCATGTATGAAGAATAAATAAGTTCCCATATGGAAAGACCAAATGAAGCAGTTGGAAATACCTAACTACTCTACTCAAACCTGACTTAGCGGTAGGATTGAGTAAGCCCAGATCATACCTAAACTCATTTCAGCATTCTGCAGAGAGGGAGGGCTCAAAGGCTAGCCCTGAAATCTAAACCATTGCACATCTCCCTGAAACACAGCATGCAACACAACATAGCAGGTCCCAACCGCTTACTTTGATGTCCTTGACCATCACTCTTCCGGACGCCGCATTTGCTGAATCGTCGTGTTACCCCCATAGGCAAACATGAATGCAGAAACCAACAGCTCTGTTTTTTTCCAAGTCACCCACGCCTACTCCACCAACAACAAAGTACCCAAAGTAAGATAATTTAGTTCATAGCCATACGCCTACTGTCGGTAATGAAAAGCCTGTTTTTCACATGGGCTAATCTCTGCAGACTGGAGCACTGGACTGCGTTTGGAATTGCCTTTGAAGATACTTAGTGTGAAAAGTCAGCTGAAAATGACACCAGTGAGCAAACTCCTGCATCACAAAGATAAAGGAATCTCAAAAATACCATACTTGCCTTTTTTTTCCAAAGTTCTCCTCCTCTCACTATACATCCGCAATACATATCTTTCAAGTGAAAAAAGGAGCTACCAAAGAGAAGAAACGATGGCTATTTACATAGAAGGATTTTACAGGATGGGATACACAACTGCTACTTTTATAAGAGTTTACCAGGAAAATCAGGGAAGAAAGAAAATTATACAACAATAGAGAAATAAGTAATTTCAGACACACAGAAAGCGGGCATTTTAAATCAGTATGTTCAGTGAATTTAACATATAAAACCCTTTTCCCTATATCATCTCAGATACTCTCATGACAGTTTTCTAGTTGTTGAGAGAATAACGACCACAAGAAAGTTGAACAAATCAAAAAAGAAAGAGAACACTAAAAATAGGAGAAGATAAGAAGAAAAAAGAAGAAATGAAGTCAAGAATGACACAGTATCAGAAAGTTGAAGAATGACCAGTCCCAGAAAGTTTCCCTGTACCTCTTCAAGGACTCGAACACAAACTGTGGGAGGAAAAAGATATTCAGGGAACACGATGAAAATGTGGTGTCGGCAAACGATTCAGAGTTACAGCAGACAGATGTACCAGAAGACCAAGAAATAACCAAGTTCAAAAGAAACCCAATGGGATTAAGGATACGGGTCAAAGAGGGAAAGAGGGATTAAAGAAGAAACATGCCAGAAAGAAAACGTTTACAGTGAGCAGCAACAGAAGCAAGGAAAGAGAACATGCCCCTGAGCAACATTGCTTAGCTGCCTGAAAAGAAAACCAGCTTCATTCGTCTGGGATTTCCTCTCATCAGATAAAAGTGACAGTAGCGGTGCAATCTGATTTTTTGTATATAAAGGCACTCAAAAAAGATAACTATGCAAAGGAGAAACATCTGCTCAGCATGCAGCAGACCACCTCTGCTCTGGCAGGGGAAAGGTATGATGGGCGAAGGACACGAACGTCAGCAACAGCTGCCATCACCGCAGACTGGAGAGCCTCAATTATCTCTCTTCTAATCACTGTCTCACCCGTGTTAATAGGTATAGCGTGACAGGCAGGGGCCTATAGGTAAAAGGTTATATACGGGCAAAAATTTTTGAGGCTATTATTTAATAGTTTGGAAAAACATTTCAGTAGTCATGCTCCAACCCACATACGTAGAATACACTGATCTGGTGAAGAGAAATTAAGTGCAAATCCTGCTCTTCCACCAGACTGTTCACAAGCAATAAAAAAACCCTCTGGGCGAGGAGGGGGAGGAGAGAATATTTGAGATTTGCCAGAAAAATAAGCTTTCAGGTCAGTTTGTGATGGGTTCAAAAGAATACTGACAAGTTTCAGACACTTTTCTTAAAAAAGCTTGAATTAGCGATAGATATAAGACATATCCTTTGATTATTACTGAAAAACATTTTTAAAAATCTGATTTACTTTTAATTCATCTTTACATATTCCTCTCAAGACTGATACAAAACACAGAAGTAATTTTACTGAGCATTTA
This sequence comes from Syrrhaptes paradoxus, assembly GCA_013400615.1. Taxonomy (NCBI): domain Eukaryota; kingdom Metazoa; phylum Chordata; class Aves; order Pterocliformes; family Pteroclidae; genus Syrrhaptes; species Syrrhaptes paradoxus. The sequence goes on from VZTO01025887.1 coordinate 157,637, forward strand.
TTCTCTAAGCACGTCTACTTCATAAACCAGCAAGAACAATCAACCAAAGAGGGAAAAAAAATTAAAAAAGAGTTAAATAATGCTTTAAAATATACATATAACTTAGCTGCATGAACTGTGTACCCAAGTGGGACTCAGTTACTGTCTGATCTGTTTTAACTTCATTTGCAAGCTAGCTGGCATGCAAAATAGGTCTTCATATTTTGCTCACTGTCACCCCAACGGATTGTTAATTGGAGCGCTATATAAATGAATTCTCTTTTACAACCAGTCATTACTTAACATTGGCAGAATTTTATGACCACTTGCCCAAATACACTACAATATACTGTAAGATGAATACACTTCTAGGATGAATAATTTCCTGTATTTCTCCTTGGATGATCAATATGCCATAGTCTCTTTAAAGAGTTCATGTAAAACCTCAAGAGGTGGCTTCTGTCCCACCTACCGCCAAAGAACTCAGGTGCCATTAGAGCCGCCAGCCTTGTAATGCTTTTTCCTCCAGGAACACTAAAACCATTGCACATCTCTCTGCCTCACACCAAACAGTTGCCTTAATTATTGCAATTTTGCACCTTTACTTTTGCTTCATAAACATGCACAGCTTCTACCAACACATCTTTAACCAAAACACTTTCACAAATCAAGTGGCAACAACACTACAGACTCTTTCTGCTATTTCAACTCTTTCAGACACAGAAGACAAAGAAGTATTTCTTCTGTGTACCAAACACAAAAGAGGGTGTAGACAGCCTAGCTGTCCAGCATTATATTCACCGGTATGTCAGCAAGAGAGTTCTTCCAGGAACACGCTAATTTACTCAATATTTTTCCCAACATTCGGAGCAATTCAAATAGAAAAATTTTCATTACCATAAGAGGAATGCAAATGGGCAATCAATGTTACTATCACTCTGACAACTGACAGTGTGTTCTAGCCTGTTAGAAGTCAGAGGGAAAATACCGTACATCCAACATCAGTAAATCTGACTCAAAGGTAGAATACTCTCAAAATCATTAGAACTGAAAGGAAACCTTAAGAAAAAAAATGAGTATCTGTTATTACTGGGACTAAATAGGATTATTCAACCCTCTTGAGAAAAAGTTATGGATTAAGTGAGGGTCTAAATACTAAGAAAATTTGTGGGAAGAGAAATGCAAATGGTTTCCTAATTATCTACAGCCTATTAACATGCAATCCTGATTACTAGCAATTAAAATCTCCTTAAATTTTATGACAAAAGTTCATTGAAACGTTGAAAATTATATGCTAATTATTGCACTGCAACGCACACGCATAGTGTGTATTCTGACTACAGACGCAATAAATAACCCAATATTGTACACAGTGTAACTGGAAACTCAACTTAAAAATGCAACACGCTGATTTCATATTGCAAAAAAGCTCATAACACTCATTAAACTATATTAAAGAGTCCTGTAAGAAATAGCGGTTGTCAGTGTGATCCCATTGCAAGGTTCTCAGAACACACCAAACAGCGTAACAAAGTCTAAATAAAGAAATTAGTATTTAGACCATAAATGATTTTGCCTGTGTCTAAGCTACCAAACAGCTCAAAAAATATTCTGTGTTTACCCGAACAGCTGAACATCTTTTGGGGAGCATTTTGGAAGAAATAGCCTTTTCTCCTTAACAAAAATAATTTTCAGTTTCTCTAGAGAAATCAGAGATGGTTTGACATTTACAAACCTAAATTTTAAATGAGCACCAGTGTAACTCTTGTACTCTAAATTTTGAGGAAACACTGAACAAGCGACTAAACCATTGGAAACCAGGACACCATTCTAGATAGAATAAGATCACCAAGAATTGAGGACATCAACATCAGCTTCACCCTGTCCTTCTGTTACATTGTGTAGATTTTCATACCGTGAAATATCACTCGTATTGTATGTTTGTTGCAACGCTTGTCCTCAATATCATATCTACTAAGTGCAAGATTTGAAAGGAATAGTTCCCAAGTCCACATGTTGACTGCCCCCAGTAAAGGATACGACGCACGCGGGAGCTGCTTTCTGAAACTTGGAAAAGGAAGCGATGCATTGCGTGTAAACATCACCTGCGCTCAAGGACAGAGAAAGAAGAAACACAAAACTGGTGCAAGAGTACAGAAAGATGTAAAGAAGAGGGCAGTTATCGGGAAATGAATGCGCTAACTGGGGAGCAGACAGAAGAGATTCAAAGCAAAGAAGGCCGTGACCACACATAGACTACCATATGTATTGTTCAGATCCTTTACACATCCAGAATACACATGTTAAAAAAAAAAAAACACTGGAATCATCTCTCAACATCATCATCCTTCTACAGCATCAGTTGCTCTCCACCACTTAAAAGAAAGAGAATAAACAAATTTTTCTTAAAAAAAACTTACCTTAATCATGACTAATTAGGCAGAACTCTTGGAATACGCCTGGGTGGGACCTGTCTTTCTCCTATTTATGTTCTGTGACACCACCTGTGTTCATACTGCAAGTCATGATATTTTGGAACCAACCTTGTGGATGTAAAAAGTTCTTCCATAAGCATTTAGCAAAAAACTTTAAAGGGAGATATTGAACAGGAGATTCAGAAGAGAACAGACACTAGTCTAACAACACCTCTTTGTTCTTTCGTGACAATCCCTCTTCCTTTTAATGCTTCAGCCCATTTTTACATGCTATATAAAAATATAGTAAACTACTCTAAACCCCAGAACAGAGATCTGTACAGGGCTTACGACAAAGGGCTGCACCAGCAACTTAACAGAAGCAGGAAAATCCAGCTCCAAACCACATTGCTTAATTTAAAAAAAAAAAAAAAACTCCAAACTACAGGACAAGCTGAGATATTCAAAATCCATCTGCAGCTACCCTTAAAAAAAAACCCCAACAGCTACTATGTTTGAGTCTGAGATGCAAGTCATACATTTGAGATTAGAATGAGGTTGTAGGTCACAAAGCTGTCTCAGCACAGGGTTCAAATATAAACATACATAAACTGGCTCCCGTGTCAGGAGGGAAAGATTTAGTGCCTTGACATGTTCTGAAAAATATATAGGGACACCAAAAGCAATAAATACAAACCAAAAAGTGGCAATCATATAAAGTCCTGAGAGTTTAATATTAATAGAAGAATCTCAAATTTACACATTTTTCCCCTCAGTATGAAACCCCGATTCTGTTTTGCTGAAGCATGTTAAGTTCTAACAGGAAAAAAAAGGTTACAGAACATGTAAGTGTCTAGATTCCTTTACTATTCACTAACAATCATTTTGGTTATATTACGGTACTTCAGAAAATATGGTGACAACAGGAAGAACGGGGGTCATGTAGATGCAGAGCCAGTGGCAATGAATGCACGTGGCACTCAGCCTACACTTGGACTTCCACATCGTTGTAAGGCTGGGCCCAAAGGACAAATCATCCACGTCGGGATAACGAAGGAACGGAGTCAAGACCAGAGTCCTTTTCCTTTATGCTCATCGTAACAAGAACACATGTCCTTCCCCAACAGAAATCAACCAACGCTAGCCTACCGATCTTCTCTGAAACAGTCCTAAGGAAACACAATGGAAATGGCCACAGAAGTTCTGTCCTCCCTGACACTGAACTACAGACAACGTGCCTCAAATATCATCTGCAATTTCATGTGAGTTGAAACAAGGTACATTTCTTTCTACACCAACTGTATTCCAAAAGACCTATTTAATACTTTCACTCATTGTCATAATCAAAAAAGCAGCAGTGCTTCCAGGAGCTTTTGCACTTCATAAATAAAGAGCTGATGTAGGGGAGGGTAGGAGAGATAGTACGCTCATGCAAGTGAAAGCATCTAGTGCTAACAGATAAAATAAATAAATAAAAAAAAAGAGCTAAAACATTCACAAATAAAAAATAGTGTTTACCAGCCACATGAAAAACAATGAATTGGCTTTGTGTGTTTTGTTCTCTAGGACACTAGGAAAAAAGATAGATAAAAAGTACACTAGGTGTTCATAAAGGCTAGAACATTTTTTTTAAAGTTAGTCTTACAGTTATTTTTCAAGCCCTTACTTTTAGACTCTAATGTTTTATGTGCCGTTATTTTGCTTTTACTGCAAAAGGAAGAGCTGGCTTCCAAAGATAAAGGAGATTTTTGGTAAATGGTGAAGGTACAGAAATAAATGACCCACTTGGCTAGTGTGTAATTACGCTGGCTGAGATTGTAACAATCTATCACACGAAGGAGGATGACACCACGCTAAGGAGTTAGTCAAAGGAGATAGCCTTTGACTAACTACTGGACACAGCCGATCGATACTCCACAGATATTGTTCTCTCAAAAAAACAATTGAGTTCTAAAAAAAAGTTTGAAAATAGATTCCTCCTTCCCTCCCAGATACCGATCAGAGACTCCTCTTGACCTTATTCTGGAAAAGCTATGCTTTCTTAAACAGGTAGATGGAACAAATAAATCCTTCAGTGTCCTGAAAAGCATTTTTACATGCAGGAGTTCTGCTCTGAGCTCATTCTCAGCCTTTTTTGTTTGGATGTGCTCCTCTAATCAACAAATTAAAAGCATGTATTCACCGAGAAGGAGCCTGCTGCTACATGTTTTGCATGTCTCATTAACAGCGTAAAGAAAACCAATAAGAGCAGGAAGGCAGCGAGCCTGGACTGTGAGGATGTAAGCAATCGCAGAGTTTGCACTGAGCTAACAGCCATCACCTCCATCCTGCTGTGATGAATACACTGGATGGAACCATGACACAAAATATTCTCTTGCAGTATTCAGGCTAAAAAAAAAAATATATATATATATAATATATATATATATTGCTTCTAGTTGGGAGAACAGTGATTTCAAAATACATGTTAGTGCTGCAGAGAGTGCACTCTCATCAAGTTCGCATACGACACCAAACTGGGGAGACCAGTCAACATGCCCAAGGGCAGACCTGCTGTTCAAAGCTACCCAGACAGGACGGAGGAGTGGGCTGACGGAAACAACACCCAAGGAGAAATGCAAAGCCCTACACCGGGCTCATTCAACCTGGAGAAGAGGAGGATTCAAGAGGACCTAATGGCATCTGCCAATACCATGGAGAAGACGGAGTTCAGCTCTTTAGAGTGGCATGTGGTGGCAGGATGAGAACCAACAGACATGAATTGAGACAGAGAAGTTCCGGCAGTATGGGATTTTATCTTATTTTCTTTTTTGTTAGCTATTACACCAGTCAGGCAGGGAAATGGGCCACCCAAAAATGCTGCGTAGTCTCCATCCATTCAACTGGTTCTCAAGGCTCAACTGGATATAGCCCTTAGCAACTGGTCTGATCTCACAGCTGGTACTGTCTCAAGGGGCAGCTAGGTGACCTCCTAGGGTTCCTCCCAATCTGAATTATTGCATGATTCCATTAGGAATTTTAATACTAACAGAAAAGTTTTATTTAAGAGAGAGAGAAAAAAAATTCTCAGCTTTTTGAAACAATTTGAGCCAGAACAAATTAGAATATAAGCCCTCCAGCAACATAGGAAGCCACAGGTCGGTGATTTTTGAATGATGAGAATGTTTGACGACTTCTGCTTTCCCTAACCATAACAAAATATGATCAGAATATAAGTACAATTCCTCAACCTTCTATCTCAAAAATGCTTGAGATGATATGCATGTGAAGGATAAGAAGGTATTTCATACTATATAACCCCAAATTGCATTTTGAATAAGCCGAGTCACATACCAAATAACCCAATAACACCTTTTGCATTTAATCTTGGCGACAACTTCATTACCAAATACAGCACAATTGCTTTAACTCAACATCAACCTAGAACACAAAATAGCAATATAACACCCGGTATATCACCTACATGCCTGCTAATGTCATTCAGTTAATACTGGTCACTACCTACACTCACATTTTAGCCATCTCGCCACTTTCTGAAAAATAAACTATCGTACAATTTATGTCTTCAATAGTCAAAATAATTCCAAGGAGTAATATGGATAAGGCAGCACGCCACTGTCCATTCATAAGAATCTAGTAACCAGCTACCAAAAATCAGAATTATGTTAGAGACCTGTCATGAGATACTTATGTTACAAGAGACAATGGATCCTCCGAAATAATATTTATTTATATTAATGAAAATGACAATGGGAAACCATAAAAAACTCACTTTAATGTGACAATATGATAGTAAAGAATGCATTGGTTTCAATTATATGGAGGATCTTTTTTCAGGAGACTCTAATTTGGGATTTAGAGGAATTGCAAATGGAGTCCACATTTCCAGGTTACAAATGGGAAGTATGAGAGAAAGAGAAGACAAAGAAAGAAAAGCTAAGAAGGAGGTGCATCTGTGTAGTTGTCATTTGCTAGCAAGGTATGCTGCAGGAATTATGAAAAAAACTGAATGCAAAAAAAAAAGAAAAATAAAAAAATAAAAATAAAAAAAAGATGTGCTGCTGTTTCTTCAGAAGGGGTTAAACTACGACATCGGTCACAAATGTCTATGGACTTCCAAAGATGCTGGCTTCTGTTTTGCCTGGGATTTCACAGTAAAACAGCCAGCTACTGGCAATTTTCTACTGTACAGTAACCTCTTTCCAGCAGCGCAGACACGGCCGTAGAAAAGCACACCATCCATAAGAGAAACTGATGGGTTTTCCTGCCTTGCTGGTTATGAGCAGCTTCCCTCCTTTCCTCATTTCTATGTTGCTCCACAAGAAGTGACAAAAACCAGTACACTAGACCCTTCTAGCTTCATGTATGTCCAGGCAGATATTAAAAAAACCAAAACTGGCTTCAAGATACAAAAGAAAAAAAAAAAAAGAGCTATCTGTACATGATGTGGGGTTTGTTTTCATACAGAATTGTCATAACAGGTGGATTAAACATTGGAATGGTAACAGAAGAAAAGACATACCTTTAAAATAAAGATAATCCATTAAGTAGATAAGCAGCAGAAAGACAACGTCCAATGAACCCACGTTCACACACTAGGAAACGTATGTTATAGTGTGAAACCTTTCACACGTCTATAACACAGTAAAGAAACAGGCAGAGAGCACCAAACGCATCACTAAGAACATGCAGCGAGAATGCTCTAATCCAAAAAAAATATACTGAAAAAGGGTACTGAAGGGAATTCTAGCATTATATTATCCCTGTAAGGCCAGAAAACACAGACTACGTGGCTAACGATCCTAAAAACTAACTCAGCTCCCTTGCTGTTCTCTTTACGTTTCTCCAATACTCCACTGAAAAGATGCTCTCTAAGTTTACCCTTTAGCTAGGATAAATCCACATTTTATTAAGCAGTCTTTACTAGCTATAGAAAAAAACCCCAAAAATCTTCGGGCAACAAAAAATTCTAGTCCTGAGCTTGAACCAGAACATCTGACTGGCACTGATGGAACTCAACCGCCTCCCACTGCCCCCCGCTGCCTCGGCTCCTCGGGGATAAGGGAAGCTAAAACGCTCAGTTACCGCTCTGGGTTTTGAACCTGCTTGCTTGCTTTTCCACTTGCACTCTTGCTTTTTGTAATTCACTGTGCCAACAAGACTTTTTTTCTGGATTAAGGATTTTAGGATATTACAAACTGTCTTAATCAATACTACGAAAAAAATCAGCTGCTGATAACCCACTGTTTTTTATTTTTAAATATTAGCTGGACCTCCTCGAAGGATCAGACATCAGAAAATATTTGCTAAGTTTTCCCTCTTCTTTGTAAGGATTGATTTCACCAAGTATCAACAGCAGAATCCTGTACTACTTAATGCAAAGTTTCTTGCCTTTCCTTGTTTCTTAATAATCAGTTGGAAAACCAAAATCTAAAAGTTATTTTAGCAGCACCCTGCCAGCTACTGGTTAGTACTACCTTGTTCAGCAGGAGGAACTATAAGAATCTGTATTACTATAATACGCATTTAATTCAGCATTTTTTCTTAAAAAGCCCACTTTTAAATACATATAAAATAATCAAACAACATTTAAAACTCTTTTTCCTTGAAAAAAATGTGTTGCTTGCTTTTGGTTTTTTTGTTGGTTTTTTTTCTTTGGTGTTTTTTGTTTGGTTTGGTTTTTAGGATGTATGAAGT